>VWYP01000752.1:5957-30947 GCA_013400435.1 Pycnonotus jocosus | reverse complement strand
TTTTTTTTTTTTTAATGCCAGAAACGATGAACATGTGGCAAGAAATGTTACCTGATTCTAAATTTTATTTAAATTGTTTATCTTCATTTACAGGAAAAAAAATATTAAAATTAAAGAATCTTTACAATAGACTTTTTAGATGCTGTTGCTAAAATCCTCTAGGCTTATTTTCTTTTTTCTTTTTTATCTTTAGTTGCTACAGCATTCTCATGTAAAAACCACGGATGAATGAAATTGCTAGAGATGTTTTTGCCAGACAATTTTTTTGTATAATAGTACATTGGAAAGAGGTAAAAAATTTCTTGACCAATCTTGGTGTCAGAGTCCTATTGTTATATTTGGTCATGCAAGAGAATGTCATCACCTGTTCTGTCAAGCATGATAAAGAAATAATATATTTGAAAGAATGCAGCAAATGGCTGTAAATTTTTACATCTTAATTTACTTGGGTAGGTGGGAAGACATGTACTATCTGTATAACCACTTGGCAATAGCTGATTCCAGCTAAATGCAGGTGAATTTTTAAATTGTTATCTTGTCTTTTTATTTTTTTCCCACAGTTGTTCTGAGGCTCATTCACAAATCTGATTTTTTGGTATCATATGTACCAATTTTTTTCCATGTTTTTATTTTCTTGTGAGTATATTTCTATAAACAGCACCGAATGCCATTTTAACAGGTCACTACATTGCCAATTATGTATTTTCTTCAATACTTCCATTTCTAGTCCTGCAGCTGAATGGTTATTCCTCTTGGGAAAAATATGGCTTTGGAACAGTGTTAGGCTAAAAGATGAGATGTGAAGGCAGCTTATGGCCACCTGCTGTCAGGCAGCATTACACTAACTACAGCTTCTCATTTCCTGACATGATCACTTGCATCTGTTTTCTTCCCATTTTGGAAACTGAGATTGCTCTGCATGATGAAATACATAATAATCTGGTCAGCTCTGCCCCACATGGTACTGTTTGTTACAGCACACTGACAAACAAAATAATGAATTGTAAAAGTTTATTTTTTAAATTTCATGCATATAAAAGTTTTCCTTTCATGAATAAACTTTCCCACCTCATCTTCAATCTCATTTGACAATATTTAGGAGCATTGAAATTCATTTTCACAATATTCATCACATATTCCTCCTTGACTGAGAGGGCAGATGGGGAGTATATTCTAATTTGAGAAACACTTGGTGCTGCTCTCAGGAGTAAACATGTTTGTCTATCCTATAAATATTCTTCCCTGAATTGGAGTAGGACACTGACTTAGAGGAGATGTTGACAAGCCTCTTCTTCCCTTGACAAAGATGAGGGAGGAATCCGGCAAACAGTGTTGACTGGCCTGGAAAAATACACCCTGCTGTGAACAATAAAATAAACGATGTTGTTCAACAAAATTCAGTTTCCAGGACCTGCTGTCTCTGTAGAAGGTTCTTGCTCTTTCTTTGTCTTCTAGAAGTGGCATGAACACGCTGGTGCTCTTGGGAGAACTTATGCTACAAGAGCTTGAAAAAGCTCTTCTGTTCTTTGCAGCAATGCTGAAAAATTGCACCTTCAGTTCAGAACACAGCTTCCAATTCTCTCCAGGGTTGGAATACATGTATGTGTGAGCATAACCCTTCTCAGAAGAATGCGCTCCTTTTTATGGGTCCAGTTTAGCAAATATCAGAAGAAAAAAATTATGAAAGAAAAGACAAAGCTGACAAGAAGCAGTTCTACTAGTAGTCTAATAGAAGAAGAAAAAAGTTATAGTTGAATTAAAAATAATGGGGTTTTGACCACTGTTTTCAACAGTATTTAAAATTCTGGGCTAGCAACTGTTAACTATCTAAAACTTACTAAAAATGAAGTGAATTTTTATGTCTTAAAGTGTGATGCAAAAAACATCCACAAAACTTTGGTCTGTTGCATCATTAACACAGATTGTTTGAAAACAGATTTACCCTGAAGTTTAGATTTGATGCAATTTCATTTAAATATTAACATCTTTACCACTTACTGTAGTTTTTCTATGGTCTTTGTTTTATTGTAGTAGTGATGCCTTCAGCTTTAGTTTTCATATTTTCAGATTCTGTGCTGCCTGGGATGTAGTTCTGAGCCTCATATTAAGTGCTACTGAGCTCTCTTCACAGAGCAGGTAGACAAAACAAATCCTTTTCCTGCTGAGGACCAAGGACAACTTTCAGCCCAATAGCACAAACAACAGTGGACTGAAGGGAGGAACAAGAAGGATGAGCCCTCACAACCTGAGGCTGTAATTGGACAGTTAAACCCCAATATGCAAATGGAACAAAACCTAGCAAAATGTAAGACCTCATGACTGGTGAGCCATTTTGGGACTATCCTTGGTCCACCCTGGGTGCAGCTGCAGTTGGGGTCCTGTCTTGCCCAGGATGGATCCTGGAGGCCTTTCCATAAATACCTACTTTATTCTCTAGCTCTCTCTAGTCTCTGTTTCAGGTCAGCCTTCCAGCATCAGTGGCATGTAATCTTTTGGTCTTCCTAAGGAGTTAAAAGACAATTCTACTGCATCCTTATGGGGCTGCACCAACTATTGTTAGACAAGGGCAAAATGATTAGGAGTTGCTAGGCTACCTGTCAAATGCCCTGCTTGTCTTTCCTTAACTCTATTCCTTGGATTCTTGCAGTATCTAGAAGTCCTAGTCATGGATCTAAGTCCTATTACAACAGCACCAGCTGTGCTTCTCTCTTGTACAGCTTCTAACTAAAAATGATTAGGGTCCAAATGTGAAAACACATACTTTATTGTCATACATGACATAATGAATGCTAATACAATGTATTAGTATAATAAGTTCTGATTTCATCATGAGGTTGAATGAGATGAACTTGAATGATTAATCTTAAACTAAATTATTCCACGATTTAGAAAAGACAATGTTCCCTTGAGGCTTCAGTAAGAGCTTATTCTTAATAAAGATAGATATTAATGGCTCCATTCTGTTGCCTAAGCATTGTTATAGCTACATTGCAAACAAGGCTCAAAGGTAAAGAGCCAGATCAAATAGAAGCAATAAACTTGTTTCCCTTTAAAAATAAAAATCCTCTGTCATTCATGGCATCAGTGTTGTGGGATGCCAGACTGAACAGATCTATACTCACATGCCTGAAGTAATGTGACAGGGCAACTATATTGTTTTCTCAGTGTGTATGAACTTGCATAGATGGCTGGAAGACCATCAGTTATTTAATCTTCACAGGTTTGGGTTTTGCAGTTCTGTACATGGTATAATTATGTAACCTCTGCAATATTCCTAGAAAATTCTAAACCAGAAGGTTTCCCTCTTTCCCTATCTTTCAAGATTCCTTTCAACCTGGTTCCTTTCAACTGATTATTCCACTTTTTCTCAACACTCCTGAGAATATGCCTTTCCAAAAATACAAATAATAGCATCACCCACACAGCTCTGCCATAAATAAATTCTTTTTATGCCCTAAAATTTATTTTTTTGTAAGATGCACTCCAGACTGGCTAATCAAAGTGGCCACACATTTTAAATATTTATATAAACGAAAGGCATAGACTATGCCAAAATCAAGGTTATTCTCTGGTCTTATGCACAGGGCTTCCAGTACTGTAGGGTGAATACTGTATGCCCAGCCTTCTGTAGGGTTTTCATCTCCTTATGGAGACAGATTGTTTTTTGCAAGCCAGCTCCTTTATTTCTGAGCCCAAGACAGTCTTCTTATAGAAACAAGTATTTCCCTTCAAAGATGCATAAACTTTCATGATGAAGTGCTGGGCTTCTGTTTCAATGATATAGTTGGAGACAAAGAACCAGACCGATATGGATGAAGCAGACTCTCCCGTGATGGTCATGCAGGGCCTGATTCTCTCTTTCTACAGTATAAAATTGTTAACAGCGTGCTGATACCACAGTTCTGGTTGTGAAGGAGTCTTTGCTACAGGTAACCACAGTCATTTGCCTTGTCACCATAGTGAAATATCCTTGTTTCTCTGACCAGTGACAGTGATACCTTCTCCTACATATTTACTTTCCCTCCAGATATTAATATACGTTCATGAATATGACCTGTGAATACTCTTGTGACTCCAACCTTGACTGATACTGAAATGCTTAAAATTATCTCATGCTCTGATTTTGAATCCTCCTGAATTTTGGAAGAATTTGTCAGTTACTAGGTTTAATTAGATTTAATATTATAAGGGATTTAACCTACCAATACCTCTTTAAGATATTGAGATCCTAATTCCAGTTTTTAATCTGTTTCTAATATTAAGTCAATCATTCCATTACAAGTTTCTGCCTTAATTTCATAGCTCTCATTATCCATGAGGGTTTGCATTCACTAGTCATGTGAATAGACAGAGTACCTCTATTTAATAAGATAACTCTTTTCTTCATGTTCTGCTTCTTATCTACAGAGTTTACCTGGCACAAGAGGTTAATTTTTAAGCTCCTGAAATGAATCTACTTGCCCAGTCTTCTCATAGTCAAATAAGATGAATGACATTAATCTGCATTATTTTTATTGTTGCTTCTGTAAGAAATACTTATCAGGTAAATACTCAAGGATAATGCCTAGTCTAGGACAGGCAATATAGATTATGCCAATGAATTTGAAGTGCTAATGGCTAGAGTTGTTATTTCAAGTAGACTTTTAAGAATAATTTTTAGTTAGAGCTGCTTTTTCTTCCTTATATCTTTCTGCCCCTCTGACACCAACACCACCACCTGTCATTTATCAGGAATCCATCTTGGAGCAGCGCCTTCCTGTTGAAAGAGGTTGCTTAGTCTAATTTGTCAAAAGGTATATTTATTACAATGTCATGAAAGCAGCCCAGGGTGAACTGAGTAGATGTGATAACAGCAGTGGAACTGTACTAGCAACTGTCTGGAACACTAGTTGTCAGTACCTGTGGGAGCTATTTACAGTATTAATAACTATTCACCCTATTTCATAAGTTCTGGCAGCTTGAAATCTCTGTTACAGAAGAGAATTTTTTTAACTCCAGTTACTTGGAATCTTTCAATAAAATTTCTTTTCTTCCAAGTCAAAGTATTTGATCTTCCAAAGGGAGGGAAAATTTACCTGTGTTATACCAGTAAGACACTCTTTCACCTAGCTGCTCTTAAAATGGATCCCTAATTTCTACTAGGCAGATTTGCTGTCTTTTCTGTGAAACACTCCAATTAATTTGCCAAGTTTAAGAAAGAACTGTGAGAACAGCGGATCTTGTCTTCATACCCAAAATTTGACAGGTTCAAATTTAAACTTGTGTCCTGCCATGCTGGTATCTGTTCATTATTAGTGCAGCACATCCTCCTCTACCTAGATATACAAATATTTTGATAAAGAAAACCAACACAGAGCTTTCATTAAGCATTGAATGCAAGAATTCATGAAAACAAGTAAACCAACTAAGCATAGCATGCTGCACATTGAGGTATGAAACTGCTTTATAAAAATGGATATAAGTCCATGATTTGTGAATCATGAGAGTGCCAGGCCAGCAAACAATATCTTTCTACTTCATCAAATTTCTGATTGTCAATTTTAATTTTAAACAATACAAATTGCTTTGAGGAACTGTTAAAAAGCCCTAAATGATTAGTTGAATTAATTGATTCTAAGTGATCAGATAATATATTTCAAGATAACTTAATCTGCTTCAAAATTGACAAATGACTGTTGTGTGTGGCCATTTTTTAAAAATGAAACTATCTTTACTGCTTGCCTATCTAATACTCTTATTTATTGGATTAGTTACAGTAATTTCTCTCTCAATTCTGTTGTTCTATTTTAGTATAAAAGATTTTGCTTTTTTTAGAAAACAGTTTGATCAAAATTGTGAATTATAGGTATGCAAAAATGTGCATGATATGTAGGAACAGTAGTGAAGAGATGACAATTGGCCTTTTGCAGAAATAAGCTTAAATTACAATCTGTCAAATCTCAGCATGATGGTAGCTATGGCCCAAATTTTGAGATCATAATCTGAGGTTAACATCTCAGAATCTCCTTTCAGCCTTGCCACATCTCATTTTAAACAAGGAGCAATCAAGGATGCTACGACTTTTTCTCCTCTGAAGCCTTAAGAGTCTGAAACTCTGTGAATGATCACCTGAAGTAATCTACCCATAAAATGAGAATACTGAAAATAATTTTCATCTGCAGGTGATAGGCAGGTGATTAATAAGCTAATACATTGGGCTTGGTAAGTGGTCTTACATTAGCAAAGTTTAATTTCCTTAACTAGAAGATAATCCAGAGATCTTCTCAGAAAAATGCCCCTGAACATCTGAAAACACAATTTCTAGGCTTCCTGTCATTTATCTTTAAAAGACTAGTAGTAGTAAGGAGACAATCTTGTTATGATCCTAGATGATTCTTTGTCAAAAAGCAAAAGGTTAGCTGGAAAATTACAGCTTGCACTAACCTTGCAATAAGTGTTTTAGAAATTTCACCTCCATGTGTCAATCCAAACCCCAGGAATGTATCTACCAGTTCTAGATGGAACAGTGAAACCTAAAATCTGCAGAAGCCATAACTGTTGTCTGTTCCAATATTTTCCTTCTCCAGTATCCAGGCAACACTAATACTTTTATAGGACCCATGAATGGATGTCTGTTTCTTTGTATGTTTTCTTTACGTAAAGAGAGCAAAATTGTTTATGCCACTTCTCCATGAGGTAGGTAGTGAACTAATCTGCCTGAAGTAGGGTTTTTTGGGGGGCTACTTCTTCTAGTCAGAAAGATTCTTTGGTCAGGTTCATAACACAGCCTCACAGACATCAAGATGCTATAGTGGAAGGTAAAATTACACAGTGCAATTGCTACTTGTATATACTTCAGTTGTATCCTGCGTGCCACTATACTCTGTATGCACATACGTCTCTAAAAACATCAGTTTCTGTGTCCTCTGGGTAGCAGGCCAATTCATAGGCAATTTGGAACTACTTATTTTCAAAAGATGTTCATGAGCAGAAGGCAGTTGAGTTTTGGCATTACGTTCGGTCTCAGTTCTACTACCATCACCCAAAAGGCATACTGACCAGAAATACTCTATTTTCTTTATTTTAATCTGTCCTATCTTTTCCCCACCTTTCCTGGAAAGACTAATTCATGCAGAGCCAACTGTGCAGCTGCTTCACTCCGTCTGAAGATCACAGCACCATTGACCAAGCCACTGGCACCTCTCACATGGCACTACCTGACCCACTCTGGGATACAAAAAGGCATTACAGAGGTTATACGGAGGGTTTTCCCAGATGTTATCTTGTGCCACATGAGGCATATGGCCTCATCCATGAAAAATATCATGACCCTGCATTGATGTTTTCAAAGTAAAAGTCTATCTTTGAGCTGTATCACTTGTAGATATGACGACTTGAAACGTCTTGTTGCTTTTACCCCTCTCTCTCGCTGAATTGCTTCGTCCCACTGCATGCAGCTGCTGCCTAACCACTTGTCCATAAGACAAAATACTGTGCATGTGTTTCAGGAAAATAATCCCATAAAATCTGTCTGTAAGCAAATGGGTAAAGTTGCTCTGGATCTCAGTTGCACAGAAATACAGAGATTTTTTTAGGAAGTGAATGTAGACTGAATATAGATACTTCTATTTAGCCAACTAAATCAGTCATCAAATATCCTTAAGGTCTTTCCTCAAAGTTTGCTGTTTTGTAGTTAGATAGCATTTTCATCTTTCCTGCTTTCTTTAATTGTTGCTTGGAACAGTTCTTATGTGAACCAATTTAGGAGAAAATATTCAAGAATGTATTTCAAATTTTAATTTTCTTATTTTAAGTGCATTAGCTTTTGAACATAATTTGTACTAAATTAAAATGTTTAAATAATTTTTCATGGCAGAATGAGACATTCAGAATCACTTGAAATCAACTTCTTTTAGAAATTAAATTCAGGGAAAGTGTATACACTTAAACAAACTTCTATCATGATTTAAAGGAAGTAAAATGTTGTGAATTTCTTAATAACGCAGCATTTGGTTCCTGTTGAAAAGATTTCCTAGTAGTTCAGTTAATATCATTATATGTTATAGCTTCCACAATTTATCTCTGTCCTCCTATTAAACTGATTAAAAATAAATATCTTTAACACAGAGATAGTAAAAAAGATGATAAGCTGAGTTATTTTCCCATTATTTTTTGGTGAATAGGACACATCAAGTTCATTACATAAAGGAGGATGGGGAAGGTTGAAGCAGGCTTAAGATGTTAATTTGTTCAGATGTCATGAATGTCTAGTGTTAAAGAAAATAAACTTGGACTTTTAAAAATCAAACCAAAAAGCAGAAGAGTCTTTTTGGTTCAAAAATGAACAGTGTGGGCTAAGTGTAATACAGGGATAATGTGAAAAGCTTTACCAAACACTCTTTTCTGAACACTGTAAAAAATCCAGATATTTTCCTCTGAATGTTGATAGATATATGTAAAATGAAACTTTGTAACAGCTGCATTCCATTTAAGTAAATGGAAGAAACCAAGGATGGATTTGGGGGAGTAGTAATGAGTTTTAGGAATTATGAGTGAGGCTGGAGTTTCACCATCCATCACAGCCTTTTCCATAACTACATTTCCTCACTCTGCTAGAGGAGGTCCCAAAAACCTTTTCTTCCAAGGACACAAAAGTATTGCGGGGAAGTATACAGTTTTTCAGGTTGTTCTTCATTGAACTATTGCATGAATGCAGCAATACAGGTCAGGAAACATCTGCATGTCTTGTCCATTTATCAAGAAAGGTAGAAATAGATTTTGGAGGTAATGGAAATCCAAGTGCTGCTTTGTGAGCTCTGCACTGAGACAGAGCATTGCCATTAGCCATGCTATGATGTCCTTTAGGCCATGTACAGCTATGCTTTCAAAGTTCAGAGTAACAGGAAGATTCTTGTCAGAGGAGAAACAAAACCAAACACAAACCTCAGCCTTTTGCACCACCCAACATCTGCACTTATCCCTCATAATCCCAGCATTTCTCCCTCATAATTTCTCATATTACTCTCACATCTTGTCATTATGTTGTTCCTTCCCCTAAAAAGGGCAGGGATCTGCATAGCCCCTCAGTCCTGTTGTTCACTTGCAGCATTACACAACTTGTAGAGACATCTGTGCTGCCCAGGGCTTATAGCAAGGCAAGGAAATACCAGGGATACACTGTGCAGAAACAGTTCTCCTGCCACTTGGATTTCAGTGCACCAGGAAGATGCTGGTAGCTGCATCTTTTCTTTTCTAAAACTGCTTCCTTCCACAGCAGCTGATCCCATAGAGGAGTGTGCTGGCTATCCCACATCTTCAGGTGCAGGTGTCTGGAAGGGAAGAGACTTCCTTGAGATGTACATTCATTATTGCTCACAATTTGTGTTGCTCAGCAAAGACCTTGGCTGTGTCAAAATGCATTGCTCACTTTTTGCAAAAGCCTGCTGCTATTTTTCTCTGCAGACTGCAACCATTCCCAGACCTCCAGCTGAACTTTACTTTCCAGCATCAGCCAGAGCTGACTGAATGCCACCAGTCAAGCCTGTCCTTGCCCTGGCTTGTGTCCCCTCCTAGGTGCCAAAGCTCAGCATAGGTCTCTTCTGGCCAGGTACTCCAGTCTGCTACTTCTGCAGAGCTGGAAAGTAGATCCAGACCTCAATGTTGAGCTCTCAAACATCGTATTTTGTTGTTGCACTCATTTTGAAGAGGACAGTTACTGATGTTCTCACCTTCTTCACTCTGCAGCAAAAGTTTGAGGTCACTTTAAATTTAGAAGTGACTTTTTATTGCATAGACTGGTCAGGAATTGCTTCCACTATTCAAAAGATTTATTATTCGTAAGTCTTTATATTTTTTTTCTCCACACATTCTAAATTCTTTTTGAGCTTTGTTTTTCTGAAAACGAATCAAAAGATAATGTGAAGATAATTGCCTTGAAATCTAGGTCTGTCATCGATTGAATTACACTCAACTTTCAGAACCAGCAACAAGCTCTGTGCATTTTTTTACATGTTTATTTTTCTTGTTTCTGTAATATCAAATCTCCTATTTCATTATTTGTCTTTTTACCATTAATGTTCTAACAAAATGAATATTTCTACTTTTCAGTGTCAAATATATGAGCCTTTTTTACCATTGTTATGCTACATTAAACATTTTCCAATCATATTTTTTTCATTAATAGCCCAAAACTAATTAAAAAAAAAAAGAAATTTACTCTTACACTAAAATATTTAAGACTATTAACAGAAATATAGGCAACAAATTTAACATAATAGCATTGGTTTTCACATTAGCACAAAGTTGTTTATACACTCTAATAAATATATGAATTTTATGTCTATATATCAACTGGATTAAATTAACTCTTGATTATGCATTTCTGAAGCTATGAAAATAACTCAAAAAGGCAAGACTGACTGCGGACATTAGTTACTAAAATATTTGTAACTCATAAGTCCATGCTCTGAAGCATGGGTGATTTTCTTCAAAATGAAGTACATTGTGTTCCACCACAGTCTTCCTCTCTAGGAGACTAATGCCACCTCTCTTCACCCATCATGAATGCATAACTCCCACCCTATTCTGGGGCAGATAAGGGCAGCACTGCAAAAAGCATGTGGCTTGTACCCTGTGGCTGCCCACTTACCCTGTTCAAAGGTAAGTGTCCTTTAGGGCTCTCTTTCCTCACTGGGTTTTTCAGAAGTCTGTGCATGCCCCTGAGGCTTTCTTTTGTCGTTTGATCTCTAATGAATATTCTTTAGATATTTTATGTGGGATAACTTTAGTTTCTGATGTGCTTCTTCATTTATGACTTAAAATATAGATTTATGTCCTCACATTGTGTTCTGAAATATGTTCTGAATAATCAGGAAAATTCTTCCTTAATTTAATCTAATTTTTCCTACACTTTTTTTTGGTATCATATTGAGTAAAATCTGCTAGATCTTACTGTTTATCATTTTTTAAAGATGATCCATTAATATCTTTCTTCCTTTATATTAACAATAATTTAATGTTTCTGTCACTTTCATGCATTACATTTATTTCCTTCTCGTAACAAAACATTTAGGATGGAAAAGCATCTTCCCTTTGTCGCTAACCTGGAGTCAGAGAGAAGACTGTTACTTCTGCAATGTGAAGTGATTATTTTCATTTTTTTTTGCACAACAATGTGCTTGTGCTATTAGATGCACATTCTAGGATGGTAAGTTGCACATATGCACAAACCATGGTCAGATATCTCTCTGCACATACCATAATTAATGAGATACCACAGAAGTATTGAATTTAGCAGTAGTCAGTTGTATTTTACTACCAAGAATTTGAGTAAGGCTTAGAACATTTTAACAGCTTCCTTGCATCCTCAGTAAGCACAAAGTCTGATTCCCTAACAACAGCACCTATGACTTTAAGTATTTTTTAGATATCTTTGTAAAATCATAATCTCATAAATAAGTAAGTCTTCTAAGGCATTACCTGAGAGTAAATAACAAAATTAGCATTTAACCCCTGCTAGCTCATTCTGCCAAACTATTTTAGAAACATCAAATTTAAAAAAAAAAGTTTTAAGCATTGAAAATTCATCATTTTTCTGTATGCTTTGAATTACTGAAGACAACGTTAACCAAATCTCTGTTCTTGTCAGAAACTGTAATGATGGATACCCATATATATTTATTTTCCAAGGGTAATTCCAGTAATATTTTTGAAAAATATTCATGTTGATTCTGTTGCCTGTACAGGCTAAATTTGTCTTTTCAAATAGACAGTTGGTTTTCAAAAATGGGATTTTGATAATTAACCTTGTCTTCATCATGTAAAGATTAAATGTAAAAATACATTTTTTTTTTATATTTAGGATGTCCTGAAAATCAGAAGGCTTTCCCATGTTGGAAATAAGCTCTTGATGTAACTGAGAATTCAGTCTATTTTTCAGTAGAAAATGTGGTTTGAGGTGATTAAAGGGTGTAGTCTAATTCCTTGATGAGGGTCTAATAAAGATCATTGCTAACAGTGGTGTAGTTGTATTTATTTCAAACCTAGTGTTATACACAGATCAAATGAACATTTTGTTTAGATGTGGATTTCTTGTTTGCTCTACCTAATCCCTTTATCCAGCCTCATTCTTGACTGCTGTTCGTGTTTAATTTTCTTTCTTTCTCAACCTTCTCTTTTCCTTATTCACTTTGTTTTTTCTTTTCTAGTCTTCAGATTTTTTCCTTGTTTTAAGAACTCTTTTTTTTTTTTCAGTCTGCATGGGTCCATACTATAGATCTGGGTAAGTACTCTATCGTAACCTTGTTTATCTGTCAAGAGATCACTACTTTTTTTTTCACATGTGGTCTCAGATTGACCATTACCTTATCTACTACACTGTGCTGGTTTGAAAGTAAACCAGGGGGGAAAATGAATTGCACACAAACACCTTGAGAGATATTTCAGGTCAGAGTTACAATTTAATTTAAAAATTACAATAAATGCAATAATAGAGAAAAAATGGCTTAAGCCCACAATGTCAGGCACCTTGCTGCTCAGGGTGGTGGTCGCAATCCAGTTTAGCAGTAATTACAGTCCTGTTGAAAGCAGTGGTCCTGTGGAAGGTCTGGTTCTCCTCTGAGTCCATGGAGTGGTGTTGGTCGTGGTGGTCCAAGTCCCCAAACCTCAAGATTATATATGCTCAGATTCAGGTGGGAATGTTCAGTATCTTCCCCCAAGTCAGGCAGTTTCACAGTGGAATGATGTAATCCTGTATTTATAGGATATTTTTGGAGTCCTTGATTGTCACCGACAGCTCCTGCTCCCGGCTGGCCTCTTTGGAGGGCCGCGACCTTCCCCAGCGCACCGCCCTCACAAGGGCAGTTTTGGCCAGGAGGCACAGGCTCTCTCGGGAGTGATTTGCTCTTTTGTGAAAGCACCGAAGTGCTAGACACAGCTCTTATGAAGAGGCACTTCCGTGCCTCAGCCCCCCAGCTCTCAAGGGGCTGCGATGTTTTCAGGAGTGCAGCAACTCCTAATCCCGGCAGTGCAGAAAGGAGATGCGATTCCAGCTGGGGCTCCTCAGGATCTTCTTTATTCCTTGAAAGGGATCCCTCGAAGATGCTGAGGCGCTTGAACGCTGGGGTTAAATACATTTCTAAGGGGGCGGGGTTTAACCGGGTAAGCAATCAGGGAAGGGATTAAGAAAGGGACCAATGGGGGAGAGGATCCGAAAACAATCAATAGGGAGGTGACATTTGGGCCAATGGGGTAAGGGAAATGGGGACTTATCACTTGAAACTTCAGTGTTAATAGGGAGCAAACTATTGGTTGAGATAACTGGGGAGCTGATTGGTTAAAACATCACTCTCTTGATGCTCTCCAAGGGAGTGCTCTCAGCTCCACTGATACTTCTTTAGGACCCTCCACACTTGATGGTCGTTGCAGCTGCCTTCTATGTTGGTGCTATTGAGCCATTATGGCCCATTAGGAGAGATGACCTCACCCTGGACATTTCTTCTCTCTAATCCCTGCTCAAGCAGAGACATAGGCTCAGTGATTCATGGATAACCACATGCTTCATGGAACACTCTTGACAAGACATTACATAGAGTTTATCATAATAGGGCCAGATATGACATGTCCTGGTCCTCCATGGCACTCAAATCCTGGCAGGCTGCCTTGATTTTTTCAATAGTCATACAACAGGATAGATAAAGCTCTCCTATTTCTCATCCATGCATCCCATCATAGAAATGGGACATTTCTATGAAATAGAGACAGAACTACTCCTAGCCTTATGTTCTTTAAATTTCTAAATTTTTTGGGAAGGGGCTGGAGGATGTCCTCTCCAGAGAGAACATCTACAATCACAAGAGGAGCTCTCTGTAACTTGTCACAAACATTTGGAAATGGGAAATTCCCTGAGCTGTCATTCTCTTGAACTGCTCCGAGGTTCCATTTCAGAGAAAGATAATTGAATGGTTCTGACATCAATGTTGGTTGGAGTTGACCTAACACGTACAGACCATGAGTATCAAGGAGTTCATGTTTACGGAGCCAATTCTTGGTGTTATTTTATTTAGCAGTGTTTGAAGCCGCAAATTGTCTTTCAGTAGATCATGCATTTCAACAGAGTTTTTTTAATAATATGTTAAATAGCCTGCTTTACCTTTTGTACGCGTTCAATTTGGATTATGACTATTGTAAAAGACTACCAAAGAATGTCTTATACCAGAATTTAGAATGTTAGCTTGGCATTTTGGCATTTCTGATGTCACATTCTTTCAAATGCATTCAGCTCTTTCTTATGTAAACGAGAGTTTTAAGAGTGCAAATTAGATGCAAAATTAAGTATATTTGTTGCTGAAAAGGACTACATGTCAGTACTGGAGATGTAAATTTCTTATTTTGAAGCAGAGATTTGTGATTTTTCCCTGCTAGATATGGCCCAAGAAATGTATGATCAATTTGGTCTCTTGTCATCACTAATTGATTTTTAGAATCACATTTTCAGAAACCCCAAAAATATTCTAGAGTTTTTTGTTCTTGTACTACTTGTGATATCTCCACAAGATAATTTGTTTATTATAGAGGAGAGTGCTTGTTCTTGCACGTGAAATTAGTTGCTAATCTGAGAAAACTGTGTTTACTTTTGGAATGAAGGATTTTTTTGTGTTTATTTACAGATATAAATAACATATTTTTCATGTCTTTTGATGGTACTTTTTATAAGTGTTTTTCAAGTTATTTCTCTGGACAGGAACTGTTTCTATTTTATACATCTGTGTTCTCTAGAGTAATTTAAAAGAAACTCTTTGGAGCTTTTAAACACACTGCACAACTTTCCCATGTTCCAGTTTGGGAACACATTCCAGTATATCTACTGATCCAAACTTATAATTTTCTCTTTTAATGTAGAGAAATTTCAGCTCATACTTTTCATGGTTATATATTGGGTTTGCATGGCAAGGATTTAGTAGGGGGGAGCTACAAGGGGTGGCTTCTGTGAGAAGCTGCCAGAAGCTTCTCTCATGTCTAACAAAGCCAAAACCAGATAGTTTCAAGATGGACCCACCACTGTCCAAAGCTGAGAGTGGCAGCATCTCATATATTTAAGAAGTGGAAAAAATACTGTGCAGCTACAGCTGGAGAGAAGAATAGGAATATGTGAGAAAAAAAGCCCTGCAGGCACCAAGGTCAGTGAAGAATGATGGAGAGGAGGTTCTCCAGGTGCTAGAGCAGAGATTCTCCAGCCCCTTCCTATGGGGAAGACCATAGCAAGGCAGGTTGTGTCCCTGCAGACCATGGAGGTTCATGGTGGAGATATACCTGCAGCCCATGGAAGATCTCATGCTAGAACAGGTGGATGCCCATAGGAGGCTGTGATCCAGTGGGAAGCCTGTACTGCAGCAGACTACTCTATGGACATGTGGATTTAGACAGGAACTAAGGCTGGAACAGGTTTGCTAGCAGGACTCATGATGCCATGGAGGTCCCATGCTGGGGCAGCCTATTCCTGAAGAACTGCAACCTGTGGAAGAGATCCCACACTGAAAAAGTTCATGAGGAACTGCAGCTCATGAGAAAAATCTATGTTGGAGACGTTACTAGAGAAATGTTTCCTGTTTGAGGAGCATCATGCAGGAACAGGGGAAGAGTGAGAAGTCCTCTTTCTGAAGAAGAGGGAGTGGCAGAGACAATGTATGATGAACAGACTGTGTCCTCTTGTGCTGCCGTGGGGGAGGATAGAAGAAAACTAGGGGTAAAATTGAGCGAGGCAGAAGGGAGCTTGCTTTTCCATCTATGTTGCCACCCTGTGCTCCGAATCAGCTGTCTCTTTGACTAAGCAGCTCTGTGTGCCCTGTTGATGTTCCTCTGCTGTCACTGTACTACATATGTGGCCCATTCCTAGTCCCCTATGGTCCTTCTACAGCTAACAGTATAAGATAATCATGAAATAATCCAACCTCCTCAAATACATCATTCTTTTTCTAGTCACTGTTTGAACTAAATCCGAAATAAGGGCTAAGCATGTCTGTGGCTGAGATTTTTAAAACAGTAGGCAAGCACCACTTTCACCCAGGAGACTCCATTCCACTGACACCTTTTCAGTGGCATCACTCAATCCAGCTAAATGGAAACAGGCTTGATATTGCTCACACAATGCTGCACATACTTTATCAACATGGGATTCATTAGAAGAGAAAGGTATTTGTTGTTGAAACTGCTGGAGCATAGATGCCTAAAATCTGATACTGAATCAGTTTTGATGACACCAGATTTCTATAGCAGTTTTCTGTAATACTGGACACAGAATTAACTCTATGTCTGTCAGTCTTTTCTTCTCTTGTGGTTACAGCTTGAGTTGAAGTATACTCTTTCTGATATGACTTATTAACCTATTAGCACCTTAATATCTCCTAAACATATGAAATCAGATTGCAAGTAAAGTGTGCCTCTGAAACCTCAGCATTTTAGAAGCAGTGGTTTATTTTCCTCAGAACAAGAATAACCAGTACAAGGCTCTGTGTCACATTCTATTCCTTGAAGGTTCAGGGGTTCCTTGGAAGATTAAACAGTCTATCTTTAGGGTTTCCCTGGGACACTGAATTTTCATCTGCTCCTGAATCTCACCACCTATTCATTTCCTCCTTTTGCCATAAAAAGTTTCCAAAAATGTGCTGTTCTTAGCAGATCCATGTCATCCCTCAATACACTGCATATACCTTCTCCACAAGAAGCTGGCCCTGTTTTAGCAGGGAAGCTATCGTTCTTTTATGCCTTTTTTTTTTTTTTTTTTTACACTTTCTGACACTTCATATGTGTGTCTCTGTGGGTTTAATTGCTCCTTCCATTTGGCCCTGAAAAAGTAGCTGGCCCACCCATTGGATTTAATGATGTCTGTGATTGTTTGTGAATAAAGACTCTCTTGGTGGTAGTCATCAGCACTATCAGTGTGACAGGCTGTCATCTCCCATGTAGGTGTCAGTGTGTCTTACAGCAATCCAGAATGGCTGTGCTCTGAACCCATTATACTGTTGTGCTCAGTGGGACCAGATTTCACAGCAAGAGCCTTGAAATTATTTAGCAAACTTAATTTATTCAAATTCTCATTTTCATTTTCATCTATTCTGTAAATTTTAATTCTTAGCTGGAAATAATACTGACGAGTAAAAATTAGCAAATTTTACTTTTAACTGAGATGTTCTGACATGATGCTGGACTTCCCATCTTTGCTGTGCTCATTGGAGTCAATAACATGGACTTCAGAATTTGTAATGATACTTACAAATCATCATAGGGTTTTAATTGTAATGGCATTAACAAAAATTAAAGAGCTTGTAACTCACTAACTTTCACTTTATAATGTCTCAGCTGTTGTGCTGCTTTTCACATAGACAGAAGTCAAGTCTTGTTCCCCTACCCCTTGACTACGAGTTGGTCACTGGCTGTGTATTCACCTTTGCGCTCTGACTGTGTGAAAGGGTCAGAGGAATACACATCGTGCTTTGCTTTACCTCCTGGGGGAAAGCTGAAAAAAGCAGGCAGCTGTCCCAGAGGAGCTAGACAAAGCCTAGCTTAGCTTTGTGGTTACAAACAAATGAAAGCTTACAAAGAAACGAAATGAAATTAGATTAGATTAAATGAAACTACTTTAGGACTCAGGTGGCTTTTTAGCTATGGAATTCTGATATCTAGTAAGTAGCATGGGAGAGGTTTAAACTTTCTACAACATCAGGAAGGACCCTACTGTTCACTTGGAACATGTTTGTTGTATGGTGAACCATTAATCTTGCCTGTGTTCACAAACCTATTTCCTGAAATTCTCTTATTCTAAGCATTACTTTTAATAGAATACTGCAGTTATTTAGAAACATATTTTGAGTTAGCTCTACTTTTTGTGTCTTTCACATGACTTTCCTACTTGCTGATGCTCCTACAATCTAGGGAAACTTTGAACTTTTTTCTTCCAACTGTTTGAAGTTCTGACAATGGGCCTAATCTTACTTATAATTTAATTGCTATCACAGTCCTTGCTTACAGGGGAAATTTTACTTTTAGCTAGTCAATATCCTTGCTCTTTCACAGTTTTTAAATGGCTGTTCTTTTGTGTTGTGTTAGATGTGTGTGGTTCTGATTGGGTGGTATATTTACCAGTAATAGCACATTTATTGTTCCATGAAGCATTTACAATTGTACTTCTTTCAAAAGAAACACTCCTTTTATTTTTCTGAAATCCTTATATTGTCTGACAATTTCCATGCAGTTGATTCTGAATGGCAGGAACAATAGCAGTGCATGCTTCATAATTTTTAGCTGAAACAAAATCATAGTGGCTGAGAAAAGTAATGAAATTCACTCCTTTCATGGTCATCTGTGAATATTCTCAATTTCCCTGTGAGGACATAATGCTTCCCTTGAATATTGATGCACATTTGATTCTGCCATGCAGTTTTGGACTCAGATTCCTGAAGTAAGTTGTTAAACCAGCTAAAGAAAACCCTATTAAAGAGTATCAGAAGTAAACTTGAGGTAGCAAAAATGTTTCCCTACCTGCTTTTATTCCCCACATTGTTCAAATGTTTGGAGAAAATAATTGATTCCTACTCTTGGGCATTGAGAACTTTGTCAGTCTCTGCCCTCTCTGCATCTCTCTCTCTTCTCACAAATGCAGCACCAGTGCTTCTCACGGGATTCTGCAAAGGAAACAGTGCTGTGCCAGAGAATTAACTTAACTGTTTACAAGCTCCATAACCATTCTGCATGTTAAACTTAATGAAGATTCAGAAAATACTACATGGATCACTTGATGGATTATTGTGCTAAGTAGTAAACAACATTTGACATAAAAAAAAAAAAAGGTAGAACTTTCTGTTTTCCCATTACAGCTGCAAATTTGCTGTGGCAACCCTAATCACCTCCAGAGATTAACATTTCTTTACCAGAGCTGTCCCCAGACTACATCTACTATCCAGGCAGATTATCTGTTAATTCAGAAGTCCAGCTTTTGCACTATCTCTTGCTGGTGACATACCTATGCAGCACAGTTACCATGCTTGCAGTATTCTGAAGAATCTATACTACCAGTCCTTTCACACAGTGTTTTAGTTTTTCTGTTGTTGTTGTTGTTTTTAACTAAATAATTTTAAATTAATTGTATTTTTTTTTTACTTATTTACTTAGAGCCTTGATTCTTTGAGCTTTTAATGTCCACTGTACAGTTACCACCCACTGTGCACTGCGTAGTGCATGACAGTATCTGCTGATGTGATACAGCTTTTCTACCACTATTGTAACCACCCCAGGACTTGGTTTATACATCTTTTCCTGTTGATTTTTCATAATGAGTTAATTGTCATAGAGTGGAATTGTCATGGTAATGAAATTCTTTTTCAGTGGGAATTTTGAAAACAAGATATGGAAGAAAATTTGAGTCCATGTGAAGGGTATGGGAAAACATTGAAAAGAAAATCTTTATCCTTTTATATCCAATATTTTAGAATAGTGCTTTAAAACACAAAAGTTGTCTTGAACGTGGAGTTTAAAGGGCTTTTGTCTTTCTTCATTTTATTTTGTTTTGTTCACAGAGATCATCTTGAAACTTCTGTCTCTTGAACTGCTGAGAATTCAAATTGAGAATTCTGTCCACCAGGTTAAGAAGATATTCCTTTACATCCTTGTCTAATATGCTTTGAATTTCACATGATGCTTGTTGCCAAAAAAGTATGTCTTTTTCATCTAAAAATAACAAAAGAACAAAACCAGCTATAAAATCTATATAGAGGGCTAGTTGTACATGTGTATATTAGAAAAAGTCTAACTTCACCAAATCAGGAAGTTTTGTTTTCTTTGTGTATTGTCTTTAAAATTTATGTACATTATCAAATTTATTTTACCCGCATCTTTGGCAGAATGTTCATCAATTCCAACTGAATTAATTTCAAATGAAAAACAGTTAAATGCTACAGTTTCTGATGACTTCTTCAGTATAATTTTTAGATCATATAGTATTCTAGGTATGATAATATTTTAAGGCTGAAGCATTAAGAGATTCTCTTGATCTCTCTTTAGGTTTGTAACAATGCCATGATATTTTATGTCAATATTGGTGCACTTGCTTCTGCTTATCTTATCTGACAGGAGAATGATAGTGATATATTCCAATATGGTTAATTTGTAGTCTCACCACTCTGAAATCAGAATCAGTCTCAGATCTTTTTGATCTCAGACAATCTTTCTGGAGCATTTATCACAAAACCACTTTTTTCTTGTGTGCTATTTCCACCTTTACTCTGGCACAAACTAATGTGTATATTACATGGTTGTCTATTCTTAAATATTATTAATACCTCGTTATTAACAGCTAAAGGCTGAATGCTGAGCCATAAATAAAAGTCTGGTGCTTTAATATTGCTGCAAAGAAATAAGCAGCTGGAAGTGATAAACTAAATGCTTTTGGAGAAAAATAACTGCTTACAAGTCCACTATATATTGCTACAAGATGTTCTGCATAGTTTTATTTATTTGAAGATAAATGCCCTATTTTGAGAAGCTCTAGGATTCTGTAGATACAAATGATCTCTCTATCTGGAAAGTTATTTCTAGCTGCTACTTCATATTACTTTCTAGTAAACTGTTTTGTGGCAGCTGGGACTGGTTTGTCCTTGGATGCCAGTTATTTTAGGGTAAAATCTCTCCTTATTTCTTTGGTTGACAGAATGGAGTCTGACACTTCATAGAAGTGTGATATTTCCTATGAGAAAAAGAATGAAGTAATGCAAGAGATGGAAAAGGGCTAAAGCTTATATTCTATCTCCCTTTCTGGCAGGCAAAAGTAACACTCTGGGCAAGTGCAAGGTGAGAAAGAAAGCCTCATCTCTGTACCACCCAGAACTCTGAAATAATCTATTTCCTTTTTCCAGGCAAAAGGAGGAAAGATGTGTCCTTCTTGGAGCTACCAGTCTCTTTTGTATCTCCTTGTAGGCATTTTACTTTTCCACTTGGACAGTGCAATAGAAGATTCTAACCTACTATTAACTTGTTAGTTAGTTCTCAAGTAGATATTTATTGTGGTTTTTGTGATTGTTTATTAGTGTCATAATAAGAAGGCAGGACAAGGAGGCTTTCTCGCACTTCTGTGGCAGCTGCTCAAGATTATGATGTTCAAGAAACTAAATGTGTAGCATGAGAAATTCCCCTTTAGAGGATATTTCTCCAAACCTGAGAAATTATGCAGAAATTGTACTTGCTTCCAAATATGCCTTCAGAGATTGAATCTACACATTGTTTTTCCTAGAAACACAATTTCTTTGTTAGAAAGATTTCCATTTCTTTGATTATTCAGTGTTTCTTCACTGGACTCCTAATCATAGAATCCTTAAATGGTTAACTTTCTACAAACAGGGACACCTTTCACTAGACCAGGTTTCTCAAAGCCTCATCCAGCCTTGCCTTGACTTCCAGAGATGGGGTGTCCACATCTCTAGACAATGATAGCTTTACTGTTCACTGTTCAGGGTGGCTTGTGGCCTGAGATCAGTGGATTGCTTTGCTTTGGAGCAAACAACAGTGATCTTGGGCTGTAGGGTGATATTTTGGCTCCAGGAGACATTACTTTCAAGGATACTTCACACTTATACTTCTTAGAAGAATTGTCTGCTTAGGTGAAGACTCAGAAAGCTAAGATAGACCAACACTTATATTGGATTTTCACAGTTGTGTATGTAAGTGAATACAGAAAAACATTTTAATAAAGGGTTTGTGCAATTTATTTTCTTAAGTTTCTAGGAAGAGGTCAGGCTCAAGTTCAGATCAGATGTTACACCATAAAGCAGATCAAAAAGATATTCTATTCACTTTCATTTGAATTTTAAATGATTGTTTTTTAGACAAACTTCTTCAGTGTTCCTGACCCTCCAGAAAGATGCTGTTATTTCGGTCCCATCTTGTATAACACATATCAATTATCACTGCACCCCCAACAGTCCTTTCCATGAGCCATGAGCAGCACTCTGCACTAGTGCCCCTTGTCATGTTTGGCACAATCTGCTCTGCTCTCACATGTTGCCCTATGCCAGTAACATGCCATCGGGTTCGTACTGAGTTTGAGCTGCCCTGGGACTGAAGGTTGCCAGGTCTGCTCTGCCTGAGCCTTCCACTGAATTGCCTGCAGCTTTTTTTTGTTGTTGTTGTTGTTTATTCCTTGTTGCTGCAACACCAATTTTCTAATTGACTAATTCTAATTTTCTAGTTGCCTAACTTCTTTCACTTCTTTCTTGTGTTCATATGATGCTGTTATGGTTTTGTGGTGCAATATTGAGAGGTACAGATCTGGTGCCATGGTGAAGCCTTTCAAGCAGGGACAGAGGACATCACACAGGAAATACTCATGTGGGATGGTCAGGGTGGCACTGGGGAGCACAGAGATGTAAAAAAGGACAAATGGTCAGCTTAAAGAGATGTAGATCTGGACAAAACTGATTTGGGAATTGTTTTTGTTCTTTGGGAGAACAAAGTAATAGTATTGGAACCTGACATATGTGAAAGGCACTTATATACTAAATTTAGACATAACATGGAGCTGCAGGTCAGTGAGAAGAAAGCAAGGTGTGAAAGCATAAAGCATCATAACAAAGACAAAAAGGAGTCCAAGTAGTTTGCAGAGTGGGGAAGAAATCACCAACATGAATGTGACATTCCTCCCAGTGTAAGACTCTAGGCACCAACAACTCACCATAAAACCAATATCAACATGAGAAAGAAGCCACCAACTGTCACAACTCGATGGGAGCCTGATGTTTTTTGTAAGTTCTTGTCACACTGAACAAAGACATGTGTCAGGAACTCTTATGTTTCATTTTACAGTTGTCTTAACTCTGGCAACAAGCCCACTGCTTAGACTAGAAAGGTGTTGGCTAACAACCCCTTAAATTCTTACAATACACTTCCACGAGTGTTGGATCCTACCCAAATTCATAAGAAATCAAAACTAAGCTACTAATCCATTATCAAACATCTTTCTTCTGCTATTAATTGGTAATGAGTGCTACTCTACTTGTATTATTTTTCTCACCAGCATAAAAAATAAGTTTTGTTTCAATATTCTTTAGCCACAGATTTTTTTAAACGGTTTGAAAGAAATCTGTTTTTTAGTTGTTAATTCAATCTACATTAAAATTACAACCTCTAAACTACAGTCTCTGCATTAATACCATCAGGAGTATCTAGAATACACCAGAATATGACTACTAATCAAAAAATTTTTTGCTTTTTCTCTAAGCATCCTAATAAAGCTGATATGACTGTGATTGAAAAAATGGCAAGGGTTTTATGGATTTTATATCAAAAGCAAAAGAAAGTGAAATCTTAATACACTGTGTAGAGGAAAAAAACACAAAGAAAAATAAAGTTGTATTGGATTAATTCTGATGGAATGCTAAAAGTTAATTAATTTTTTTTTTTTAAAAGGATGGTAAAATTAAAACAAAAAGGAACGAAAAATTCTCTGTATGCTCCATCCAGCCCAAACAGCTTCCCTGAATGCCTACAGAATCTGTTGATTTTGAGATTCCCTTTTGGGTTTAAAGTCAAGACAGCTGTACAATAATAAAAGTAAGATTAGATAGAATTTTTGCTCGGGGAATTTAGGGAAGGTTCTTGGTTGTGTGGGTATAGATTTTAATCTATAGGTCAGTAACACTAATAAAAATGCTTCCCGTAATTAAGAAGTACAGTTGGGATGTACTTTGTTGACCCTTATAATTTTTTATTTCCCAGGGAGAGTAATTACAGATGGTATAAAACATCTAATACAGTAAAAGGGTATGCAGTTTATCAGTCTCTCTTTGTCCCTGGAACACACACACTATCATGTTTTATTTTAATGTTACAAAACATTAAGCTATAATCTTCAGGTTCATTCTTTCTCTGTGCAGAAATTAATAAATTCACCAACAAGTTAGCTGTACCTCCTGATCCTGAAGTGAAGTTCATAAAGATATGAAATCATAAATTAAGTAATTTGTAATATAGAAAGAATACCTATCTTGATAAGTGATCTGTTGTTTCTCCAAAATGAGGAAAATATGAGGTCAGAAGATTCAGGTCACATCTGACCTTGTTAACAAAAAAAAAATCTGCAAATTAAAAAAAAAGCAAACCCATGTTGCAATAATTAAGTATGTAAATGATGACGCACCACAATGAGGAGCTCAGATGAATGTTTTCATGGTGTTTTAACAGCATTGCTTACTAAATATTTCTAATTGCACAACCTCTTTCCCTCATGGAAATCTAACAAAACACAAAGCAGTTGCATGAGTTGTCAACAACAAAATAGGGGATAAAATTTTTGTTGCTAATAACCTAAGCAAATGCAAAAAGGGGTGAGAGTTGAGCAGGTTAATACAGCAGTTCCAATTTTTGGTATTAATGCCATTAGTGGAACACTAATTGTTTCCAAAAGGCATTGAACATGTGAATCATAAAAGAATTACTGCTTGTATTGCTACACAGAACTAATCACTCATACTGACACTTAGCACAAAAAAAACCCCAAAAACAAACAAGAAAAAACCCACAAATCACAACAAAACCAAGCAAAACATCAACCAAAGCATCATCAACCCAATGCATCATCAACCCAAACAAAAACCAACCAAAAACCAACCAAACAAGCCACCCCAGATTTGGGATTTTTTATTTTAATAAAATAGTAGTACACCGATGTAGAGAATATTGTGAACTTTATGACATTATTAAAAAAAAAAAAATCTTTCTTCCTCTTACTGATTGTTTAAGTGAAGTAATTAGTACTTAAGGGTGCAATATTTAAAATATGGCGGGATTTTGACAGAAAATATTGGCTTTGGAACATTTCATACCACTAAGAAACTGATGGCCAGGAAATGCTGAGAATCAAAACCAATGATATGTATTTGTTTGGCAAGCTAACGTCTTTCTCTCCAATGAAAAGTATAACATGAGTTTCCAGAATGCAATATAATATAAAATAAGGGGTTAAAGAATTTA
>VWYP01000751.1:154695-174390 GCA_013400435.1 Pycnonotus jocosus | reverse complement strand
TTTTTTTTTTTTTTGCTGTTTCCCCTTTCTTCTTTAAAAGACTAAACAAACCTAAATTCCTTAGCATTTTCTGCCAGGATTTTGAAAGGTGTGACAAGAGAAGTCTAGATGAACAAATAAGAATGAAAAGCAGGGAAACTCTTCATTATAACATGGAATTTCTTCCCTGTGATCAAAAGTGGTAGCTACTTACCCTCTAACACATAGAAATTAGACTCACAAGTATTTATTTAGATTCTTTGTTCCTGTCCATCACATCTATAAAAGCAATCGACATCACAGTGCTCTGCAGTGTCGCAGTTGAGACAGATGTGACTTGACACTCCAAAGTTCATACAGCAATAGTAAATTTTATTGACTACAGCTCTTTTTTATAGGGTTTTCAAAAAACTGTGTGGTTGATCCCAATTGGCTAAAATTTGGTTACCACCCAGCTCACTGGCCAACAGCTGCCTGCGTTCATGCTCTTCAGAGATTGGCTGGCATCTGTTGTTTGAATTTGAATATTTTGGCTTCTCAGTGCCTTCTTCATAGAGATATTTACTTCTTTCCCTTAACAGCATAGGTCAGTCAAGTTATGGTCAGGGTGATTTATGACTGTGAGGCTTCCAGGCCAGCTGTTGGCCACTACCTGGAGATCAGCCAGTCCTGAGACATGATTTCTTAAACCCTTCCTGTGATGGTACTCTGCCTGCACAAAATACACAGCGCCTCACAACTGTCTATGAGAGAGTCTGATAATGCTTACAAGTCTTTTACCTCCAGCTGGGATTTGCCGAAGAATGCACAGACTCTACTGTAAAAAAGGTGAAAGGTGCTCACAGCATCTTGCTATGAATACAACAAGCATATTTTTCAGTCAAAACTGTTAATGGAAATCTTAAACTGGTTCCCCATCCTACTCTCCCACAAAGTACTCACATTTCTAACCCAGGACAAGTGACTTGAGCAAATCGAATTTACACCCACTCTAACCCTGATTCAGGACACACCACTAAGGATATGATTTAACAATAAGGTTTTGGTCCAAATTTTATTTTTCTTCCCCAAGATTGCAACACTCGACAGGGAAGTGAAACAGCAAAGCAGACCTCAAAGCCGAGAACAAAACATCACACAGCCAGCCTTGTGATGAGGGTTCTTCCAGTGCCAGTGAGAAATATAGCTTCAACCAGGAGCCCAGACTACCTGTATGGGATTAAACAAACTACTAGGCATGACATATGACATGGGTCAGTAAAGGACATTGAGGGAGCAATTACATGAGCCAAGAGAAGAGAACAACACTACTTCTGCTATATATTCTCAAGTTCATACACTTGATCTTTTATCTAAAATGTTTGTTATTAATCCTTCATGGTTTTTATTCCTTGAATTATCCTACTCATCTTTTGAAGCCATCTTGCTATCTAACTATCTTTATTTTTGTAAAACGTTTCTAGCTTTGTCATACTCTTTTCTGAAAGCAAAGAAAGATAGCAGTACCCAGGATATGCATACACCACAGAGACATCCTGAACATAAGTGAATTTTTAGTTTGACTCTCCATTTCTCTCTTAATTCTGATTAAGAATCAACATTTTGGCTGACACCTGATGTTTTCAAAGACTTAGCTATTTCAGTATTTCTATACTGAATTTTAATGACCAGTTTAAACCGTATAATTTTGTGTATAGTGCTGGCTTATGCCATGAACATTACTGGGAGTTTAATATGCCATTTTAATGCCTATTCACTGCAAAGCTGTGAAAGCTGGAATAATATCTTTTGATCTTTTCTACCCTGAATACTACCATATCAATGGCACTTTTTACTACTGTGAATTCTACCGCATCATCAGCACACTTTGACTTTTCATCATTTATCCCTTTTCTGTATCACTTGGGAAGCACAGGCTAACAGAGTTCTCAGTGACACCCCAGCTATCTTCAACTACAAAAACAGACAATTATTTCCCCTAGTCAATCAGCTCCAAATTCTCAACAGTACCTTTCATCTTTAGGCTTCATTTCAACATGGTTACGTAATGAAAGAGACTGTAAAACCTTTCTTGAAATTAATTTACAAAATATCCATAATAGTATCTTCATTGACCCTTTCTAATGAATGAAAATAGATTTGTGATAAAGAGATTTTCCCCTAAGAAAATCACATTGATTTTCCATCATTCTATAATATGATTTATGGACATAATAATTCTATTCTTTCTAAGCTTTCTATCAGTTTCCTTGGTATGTAAAGAAGACAAACAGTGAACTCTCAATGAACTGTGCTACATTTTTATCACATTTGCCATTGTTTTGGTACCAAATAGCAACTTAGGAACTGGAGTTTTTAGTTCACTATTTACTATTTGAGTTACCTCAGAACTTTGGGGTGAAAACCAGCTCATCGTGAAAAATGCATCCAAAATTATTAATTGCATTAGCTGGTCACAAAAGCTCTTTGCTGCTACTTTGCCTGGAGACAACTCACCTGATCTATGTCCCACCATGTAGTAAGCCTTCCAAACATCTGGAGAAAAAACTTCAATTAAAAGAATTAACTGCGATTTTTCTGTCATGATTTTGCTATCTGTGAATCTTCATTTCAGGACCTGATATTCTACAGATCTTTTGGATTCTAACCTAGGCTTCTTCCTCTCATGAAGAGGGAAGCTAATATTCCTCTCATATCCAGGATTAATATGAAACTACTCACTGTCTTGGTTAGCAGCTGTTACCTCCAGCCCACCATATATCTCTTTTTTCACTGGATTTGTAAATGGTTTTGAAATCTTGTATCTACTGCTTCTCTTTTGTAAAAACCTTTTCTAAAATGAAAAAGAAACATCCATTATTTTCACAAGAATTAAATATTTAACTTGAAAATATCTGAATTACTTTGGTGGGGTTTTTTCATGGGCAGTTTTGTCAAAAATGCTTGTGTTTAATCCAGCCTTTGATATCACTATCAGTTTTCTTCCTACTTTACCTCCCACTTTTTCCAGTGTAGGGCTGAGCCAAAACACATTTAGCATTCACATAACCTCTAACGAACTAATATTCATGAGATAAGGAAATTATGTCCTGCTCTAAGTATTATTTTGTAAATGAATCAGAAAACCAAAGTCTTCATTAAAGCCATAGTATGCTTCCTCTCTGTTCCCAAATCAGTCTTCATGGGCTGTACAAATACAGCAAGTCTTCCTCTCTGTTATGTTCTGCCATCTTTTCTGCTCTCAGCCATTGCTCTTCAGCTGCTAAATGTTAGCTGATGCTTTTCAGAGTAGCCCCTTGTTTCAGTATATATACTTCATATACAGCTACAAAGAATCCAGTCTCAGCTACAAAGTTTACTGTCTCACTCCGAGTAAAACCCTATGCAGCATTTGAAATTGGTAGATACCATCAATGCATCAAAGACACTTTTTTTTTTTGGAATGTGCAGTTCCAGGAATATGGAAGGATACAACA
This sequence comes from Pycnonotus jocosus, assembly GCA_013400435.1. Classification (NCBI taxonomy): domain Eukaryota; kingdom Metazoa; phylum Chordata; class Aves; order Passeriformes; family Pycnonotidae; genus Pycnonotus; species Pycnonotus jocosus. The sequence goes on along the minus strand of VWYP01000751.1, from coordinate 170,935 downwards.
ATGATGACTCCAAGATGCAAAACTACTAAGACCTCATGATCTTCCTCACCTCCAGCCCTCTTACTTCTTGAAACAATCCCTGTAAGACTCATCACTCCTCTTTGCCGATTAAGCCCCAAACAGACTCAAGCAGAATGAAACCACTGTTCTTCATCTGCTGTCAGGTACACTTGCCCCTGAGTTGAAGGGAAATGTCCACCTTGACTTATGTCAAGGTAGACCTACAGAATTTCATAAGAATGGGGTTGTGAGTTACATAAACTGATGAGCCTGCACAAAAGCTCTTGGAGTTTCACAGGTGAAAACAATCAAAGTAATCTGAATCCCTAAGATACTGTCATCAGTGTTTCTGTGTAACCCAGTAAAGGAGAATATTGATAATCTAAGCCTTACCAGAGAGGGAACCAAATGCTCTCAGAGGTTTGAGCACTGCCACCTGTCACTGTGTTTCCTTCCCTTCTGAGAATCAGCTGAATATAGCCATAAGCTGTAGTTACTCTTTGTTATGTCATATAAAATAATTTTTTCTAGAGCACTTCTCAGACACTTGACCCATCATACTACACACCACACAACACATCTGCCAGGGCTTAATGATGTCATCAGAAATCACAAAATCTTCCCCAGGCCAGTCATTCCTTCCTTTTCCCCTTATTTAAAAAAAGCAAAGTACTAACCCAGAAAAGGTTTTCGATGTTGTTCCAGCTTCTCTTTGCAACCCTTCCTTGCCACATTTATTAAATCACAGGACTGTTTTTAGATTCAATAACATAAAAGAACTTGTTTGGCTTGTCAAGGACCCTGTTGACTGGACACAACTACAACCACAACCACTATTTTTAAAACTAAAAGTTAAATAAGAGTACAGCTTACATATTTTTTCATTCTTTTGACAGTTGCCAAGATATTAACCCTGGGACATTGCAATGACTTTCTTTCTTTTCCAAGAGGTGGCAGAAGAAGCAGAGTTTTCAAGACACCTTCACTTTCATATGAAGCAACTTAATGAAATACTTGCTCCCTGCTTTGTTAATAAGAACATTTCCAGCTGATTATGGAAACAGGAAGCAGTGCAAAGACTTGGTTTTTGAAAGTAAACAGTGATTAAAAAATGATTATTCAATAACAGCATGGTCAATTTAGAACCTTTCCCTCCTCCCTTGTGGTCTCTGGAAACAAATACACACCTGCAAATGAACACTGCAGAACGGCTTGCCACTGTCTTCTCTTTATGAAATGAGATGTTTTGGAAAATTGGGAGAGACAACCTACAGTAAGAGGAAGTGTCCTTTCCTGGCTTTAATTCACTCATCTTAAGAGTCTCACATCCCATTGACAATTATTTTTCTCGGCTCTAAAATGTCTTGTTCCTCAGGTTACAGCACAGAGTCAGTCTCTCCTCCTAGCTCAGACCCTTCTGATGCCACAGTGTACTCACTTGCAGGTTATTCTGCCTGCAATGTGCCTACAGGCACAGCTCTTCTGTATCTTTCTACCCGTCACTGTAAAATACATTGAGTGCAATCAGTTACTGAAAAATGTCTATTAGTCAACTGAAGCACCAACAGACATGTTAAATTCATTAAAACCCTCTTTCAGGATCTCCTATGATCTTAGTGTTTAAACTACATCAACTTAAAATAGTGGGGAGGGTGAGAATATGGGGTAAGAATAGTGGTTAAGAACAAGGAGCTATCTCAGTCCGTGTCCATTCCTAACCACAGCCAATGACAAATCCTATCAGAGAAGAATAAGCAAAGGGTTACACAGTGATATAGCTCTCACAAACAGCTCCAGCTTCCAGCAATATGGAAAGGCTCTCTGTGTTCAGGGCTGTATGTCTTCATTTATCTTTGAAGTATTACGCCATGGATTCGCATGATCACTTTTTGAACCCAGGTACACTTTTGGCATCCAAAAGGAACTCAATTTCAACCATGCTTTCTGACATACTCAGTTAAGATTTTCCCAAAACACACTCTCAGGTTACCTAGAGTCATTCAGAGAAAAAGCTGTGAGACACACTTCCCCAACTCATCTTTTAACCAAAGCCTTTTAACCTCTGCCTCCTTTGGTTGTTCTCTGAAGCTAAGCTGGCATCAGCTGCTGGAGGCAAGGAAAAGGAAATGAAATATTGACTGCACCAATATCTGTGATGCTGGTATCTTCTGAGAATGCTTGAGACATTCCAAGGTCAACATTTCATCCGAGACTCATTACTGGATGCTTGGGTGTTTCTCTTTCACACTTTCTCTGGTCACCAATAACTAAGACGCCTGCCTCATGGAGTTATCAGTCTCATTTAGCAATACTGCTAGACTGCAGCAATGCAGCCCTCATTCACAACAGTTAACTGCTGTAAGTCATAAAGGATAACCTAAGCCTAAAATTTTTCAGTCCATTTGAAATAAAAGCCCTTACAACATCAGAGCAGTAGCATGCTAGGCAACTGGTTCATTACTAAGTTGGAGGAATGAAGGCCAAAACCCAAAGCCTCATTTTGCTACATCTTTTTGGTCTTCAAACTTTCCCAGCTTGCTAGGCCTTGTTTTTATTATGAGATATAGCAAGGTCACAGCTTGAGGTATTAAGAGTTTGGAGCCCTCAGTTTAATTCTTTGCTATCAACTGGCCAAATAACAGCTAAGCTTTTTTTTAGAGAAAGAAATCTACATTGATAGATATTTATAATGAGGTTTACAAGGTTTAAGCTGTATGAAGCACTCAAACAGATTTTAGTGGAAGAGCCTAACAGAAGGTTCCAAATAAAGAATATGATTGAAAGCATCCTGAAAAATAAATTTACAGAGGCTGATGTAGCCCAGCTGGAAGAGAAGAGCACATACATAAATTGTGTGGAAGATGTGAAGAATATTTAAGCCAACACAAATGTGAAATCAAATCAATGCTTCCAACTTAAAAATGATGATGTCCAACTTCTGTGGTGAAGTGCATTGGGCTTTGATTCTGGAGTACTCTCTCTCTTACAACATTGGTAGTTGTGAGTAACAAATCTGTACATTTTCACCCAAGGTTTCCACATCACAGCAATGATATGCAATATCTGCCTTTGCCCAAACACCCAAAGAGAGGGAAAAAAGAGTGCAAGGGAAAAAGGGAAAAAAAAAAAAAAAACAAACCACAAATGAATTTGTGGCAGAATCACTCTAAATTCTTGAGCCAGATTCAGAGGATTAGTGTTACAGTAATACAAAAATACATAAATCAAATTATTACCCTAAGTCCTGACTGTCCTGCGAAGAGTCTATCGAGCAAACAGGCATGATGACTCAAAGGCAAGACAGAAGGGCAACACAAAGATCAGAAAGCAAAAGAAAAATTGTTAAGTGCCTTCCCAGCTTCACATCAGATTACTGCTTTACAGCTGAGAATTCAACTCAGATTTTTGAACTCCCAGGCCAGGCTTCAAACATACAACATTTCCTCTTAGGGAAACAACAACAGTTTCAAGCAAAACATGCCAAGTTTGGTGGTGGTGTAAGGGCCAGGTATTTTTCAATTCTCGCGTTTATTTAAACAACAAAGTGGGTGGTCAGGAGTGCCGGCCATACAGTGGTTAGTTGCTTGCTGCTTCACAAAGGAGCAGCTAGTGGTAGCACAGCTAATAAAGCAATCCCTTCAGTTCAAACAGTATGGTTGCCTTGGAGATCAAACATTAGGATTTCTTTACTGGAGATGGTAACTACCCAGACATTGCATTTGTTAAACAGGGATTGCTTGGAACATTACTCTGTTTCATGGTGGGCACATGAAGGAAGCACTGAACACTTTGGACTCTATTTTTATATTGAGGAAGACCGGGCAAAGGATCAGACCAGACCCGAATTCATCCTAAGCATGGAGACAAGCAGCAACTTCCTATCTTTAAACATTCAGTGATGAGATTTCAGAATCAAAATCATTTCTACAGCATGGAAACTGCTTAAGAGGAGAAAAGTATGATTATTTCACCATTTCCTGGTTAGAAGGTAACTTCTTTGGGCTAAAAAAAAAAAAACAACCAAAAAACAAAAAAACCAACCCAAACAAAAACCCCCAATATTAAAACCTAAGGTAAGGTAAGGTGTTCTTAAGGTGCATCTCATGGTGTTTTTTATTGGCTTCGCTTTGGGTTAGGGGGGGAAAGGGGTTGTGGGTTTTTTTCAGAGTGGGGAGTATGAGAGCAGTATTGTAGTGATGTGATACTCTTCCTAAAACCTTTAATTTCCATGAACCTCAAGGTCACACTCCAGTCATTGTCCTTCACATGAACATTCTTCTTCCCTAGATGACTCACATCAGCATTTTTACCACCTCAAGCTATTAATGGTAGAGACATTGCAAGAGGTTAAGAGTGCAATCTAGCATTCAAAGAGTGAAGACCATAATTTAATACAATTTCAAATGACTGAGTAAAATTACCAAGCCACTGAAGTGACAAATGATGTCAATTTATTAAGTTTAGCCCAAACTAGAAAAGACCATGATGAAATTCAGAAACACATAAAAACGGAAAAGATAGTTGGGACAGATTAAGTTTGTTTTGATAAAGCTAGGATAATAACCACTTCAGAGGAATAATTTAATTTATGTTGTTGGGTACCACACAAGAGAGACAAAGAACAGAGCAGCACTATGGACAATTCAGGCAGACTCACCTCCCACAGTATGCAAGACAGTAACCTGAAACAAAGACACTTGAATTAAATGTTGCGATTCTGTTAGATATTAAAAGAATAGGTGTTTTTATCTTTTGTAAGCCAATCTGCTCTTCAGTGTGTAATAGATCTCTCTAGGAGTCCACATTCTTATTCTAAAACACTCTTCTAGGTGAAGGGTTGGTCAAGGCTTCACTGGTGAAGAGTGTGCTATGGGTCTGGCTCTGAGACAGAAAGTAGTCCTGCCTCAATTATGTATGCAAGGGGAAGTTTTGGTTCACACTTAATTTCATGTAATTCTTACAAATTTTCTGCACCACTTGGTAAAGTACTTTTATATATGTGACAGCTTTCAACCTGCCAATAATCCTTAGATACACAGTCTTTACCAGAGAAGGATAAACGTTTAGGGCTGTGAATCACATCAGCCAAGAAAAGCACTGGAAACCCTGGTAAAAATAAATCCATACAACAATATGGCTACTAGGTATGACTATATTGACTCAGAACTTGCAAAACTACACTAAACATGCACTGTAGCCCAACATAACAAAATATTTGCATGGGTACATCTCACAAAGAGGAAAAAACTCCAAAACATCTCCAAGGTGTGAGTTGAAACCCTGGAATAAGGCCAAGGTCTACCTTTCCTGTTGTCATTTTTACATCTGCTATCCTATGTCTGAAATGCCAGGTCCACAATCCACAGGCACTGCATGTGCCCCATGGGCCCCAACAGTAGAGGATGCAACAAATTGGTCCCTCTTTGTATTCCTGGTCATTGAAATCCAGGCTGCTGCAGCTCTGTAGCAATAAATTTGCCTACATCAGAAGTCACTGCTGCAGCTTATCTATTATTTTGCTTGCCTGTTGACAGCAAGACAAAAATTCTCCACCACTCTTCCCTCCTCTTCCCATGGCAAAGGCAACCTAGTCCTTTGCTTTTGGTACAACAAAACTGAGACTAAAGTACATATGCTGCAGTAAAAACGTAATTTCTCAGCAAAAATGTTGTTTGCTGTGGAACAGCAATGATTTTTCCTTACTGTTCATGACGCCTTCCCACCCATCACCAAGTATAACCACTTTATCACAGTACACAGCAAAAGCAATTTCAGACTAGCACAATTCTTTCCACTGACACTTTGAATCAACCTCCCCACAGAAGCTTTTAAGAGACAGACCTTCACATGTACAATCAATATTGCTTTACTCTTATGCAGATGTTCAACATTTACTTCTTTCAACTCAACAAAATAGCTGACAACAATTCAACAAAACAAAAGTGTTCAATATATCTGTGGTCAGTGCTAAGAAGAAAAAGGTAGTGGCACTTAATCCTGACAGAGTCCAAACGCAAACCTCAGATACTCCCTTGCGCTAGCATTCCCCCATACCATACCATCTGCCTTCCACACTCCGCAGACTGTTCTCCAAATTGTTAAAGAATGACAAAAATGGCAAGAGAGTTATAGTATCGAATTCATGTACATATAATTTCCAATAAAGCAGGTTTTACTCCTATGCCCATGCAATTTTCAAAATATAAGGTATAAAATATGACAGGCTCCAAACACAAGGTAAATTTTATGGATGTTTCAAAAATGAAAAAGAAGTAGAACATAATAACATTACCACTAAGCTCTTCAGTGAAAGTAATATAAACTATTTTAAACTAACATCTTTCAAAGCTGTTGAGTTGTTTGCCAGGGCTCTGGTCCAACTACTACTACAACTCTCATTAGAAAGGCTATGATGATCTCTCATGTGGATTGGTTGCCATCTTAAAAGCAGGGTGGAATACCCAGCTGTAACACAAGTCTGATGATTATGGATATCCATCAGATCACATTTCAGTAAAGCTGAATATAATTATGATGTAGATGCATAAAAGACTTCTATATCTTTTATCCCATTAACAGCAAACAGAAAAAACAGGAACACTGGACAGAGTTGTTACAAAAAAAATCAGTAAAACAAGAGACTCCTTAATACCAATGTAGCATTGAAAAGCAAGCATTCTTTATCTGGCTAGATGCATAAGGGAGATAGCTCTTCCTAAAGTCAAGCATGCTGAGTATAGGAAAGTTTCTGTTTACATACTGTGTTTTACATACATTTTCATTGATGTCCCAGAATAAACATATATATGATAATATTTTCCCCAAAATCATTAACATATTTTCCCTCCCCTTTATGCATGAGTTCTGTCCTAGGAGTCTCTTTTAATGGTCCCTAGTGATCAGGGACCCCAATGTTACAGCCAACCTACTAAGTTACCAGGGCACTGGGGCTGATGAACTTCCAGTTCTATTTCTTACATCATGGGCATTGTGCACTTTCATGGGCCAGTGGTTTTTGAAGAATAAGCATTATGTTAACTCACCAGGTGTAGAAAATTTATCATCTGGTAACAAAATTGCACTCTGCTAGCTTCAATTTCTTTTCACTCAATTAGACCTTGTATATGTCCCCAAGCTGAGTTCAGATTTACAGCTGAAAAGTACAGAGTTTTTTCTTATGATTTGACTGCAAGGGGTGAGGGAGGAGTGAAAAATGGGATTTTGACTGTACCACTTCTCTATTCCAGTCCTTTGGCTAAAATTCAATCTGGTTCATTTAATAAACAGAATATTGAAAACAGATCAGTTCATCATTACCAACTGGGCATTTTTCCTTCTTAACTTGTAAATAGTATCAGACAACACTGGATTGGATTGAGTGGGACTCCTTTGGCTAAATGCTGACATCTGCAATACAGATGTCAACTCCAATAAGTTGCTTTTGGCTTTTTTTTGAGCCAGTAGAGACCTAGTCAATGGAGTCTTACTTGTTTTGCCCTAAAATACACATATGGAGTAGCCCAAGTGAATCATGCCCTAAAAATGTTTATTTCTTGCCACTAATTGCAAGCAACCAAAGATGAACAGTAACAGATGGGTGGGTGATGAGTATCACCCATTATGCATATCAGCCTAATGACAGAACAGCTTCACTTTTTCTCTCGCATGACAAGTGCTGGCATCTTATTCCAGAAAATCACAGAAAATGTCTTAAGTCATGCTATGTTCCCCTGAAAGTAGAATCATGGTTTTCTTCAAAGGCCTAAAGTAGAATGAAGTAAGCAGCTTTAATTAATGACTGAGCTGGAATGAAACATGCTCAGCACCATAGCTTATTCTTTTTGCAGTACCTGGGAGAGATTATATGGAAAAAACACCACTTTCCTGTAGGCTAAAATGGAATATGCTACCTGCTTGACAAAAACCTGAGGGTTGCCAACTAAAAAGATCCATTTGCAAAAACAACATTAACACACCAATACACCTTTTGTAAAAGTCACAACTAAAACCACAGGGAAGATAACAAAGTTTCAGTTATCTGTAGTAGACTTAACTCATAAAATCCATCCACACATGCTGCATAGGTGGTGTGGTAAACACTGCAGTTGCCCTTTAGCTGACGGGCAGTGCTCACTCCCAATGCCCCACTCATGTTCTTGCTCACCACTGCCTGCATAAGAAAGGGCCTGATATATTCTTCTTGTATATGGTGGCAAACACTTCTGGGGGCTTGGTTTAGAGCCACAGTACACATCCACTGGCTGGTTGTGTTGGTTTTGCTCAGCCCTTTTTGGTAACCGGGCAGCCACAGAAGTAGCTTCTGTGAGAAGCTGCTGGAAGCTTCCACCATGTCCAGCAGAGCCAGTCCCTGATGGCTCTGAGGATGGACATGCCACTGGTATAGGCTGGGCCAATGAGAGATGATGGTAATGCCTCTATGATAACATATTTAAGATAAAACCAAAACAAAGTAGGGCATAGTTTTTTCTAGCCAGAGAAGAGGAGAGGACATGTCAGGGAAACAACATGGAAACACCAGGGTCAGTAGAGCAGGAGGGGCAGGAGGTGCTCCAGGCTCTGGAGCTGAGATTCCTCTGCAGGCCATAGTGACGACCATGGTGAAGCAGCTGCAGCATCCCCCCTGCAGCCCATGGGGATCCATGGGGGATGCAGAGATCCAGCTGCAGCCTGTGGGGGAGATGCTCACACTGGAGTGGGTGGATGCCTAGAGGAGGCTGTGATCCAGTGAAGGGAGATCCAGTGAAGAAAGGGGCCCCTGCTTCCAAGCTGGAGCAGCTTGTCCTTGAAAGACTGCCCCCAGTGGAAGAGTGACCCACGCTGCAGCAGTCTGGGGAGGACTGTTCCCTGTGGGAAGAACTCATGTTGCAGCAGTTTTGGCAGGACTGCTGCTCCTGAGATTGGAACCATGCTGGAGAAGTTCACAGAGAACTGTCTCCCATGTGAAGGGACCCCATGGCATAGCAGGGAAACGATTTGCCTCCCTGAGACAAGCAGAAGAAAACCTCAAGTGACAAACTGACCAAAACCACGACACTGGCAAAAAACATGGATAAGTAAGGATCCCTTTACCCCTTTCACTTGTGTTTATAAAACCTAGGCTTGAAAGAGATCTATTTGAGATAAGTAGGAAAGATACATGCAAGAACTGCAGCCATCTCTCATCCCCCTCAGTGACTTCTCCTTCCTTGGATTATCCAGCAACACTTCTCAAGCTAGCAGAGCAAGAGCAGTTCAGACAGATTATCACATGCAAGGGGTAAAGGCCTGTTCTTAAATGTTCTTTTGTTCATGACTAGAACAGTAAAAATTCGTGTCTTCTTGGCATTTTTAGATGCTACTATAGTATACCAGTACTGTTTCTCCTTTCCTAGAGAAGATGTCTTACAAAATTTCTTCTAAACAGGCTTTGTTCTTCAAAACAATTTTGGTTATGAGTGATTTATTTAAATAGTCATTACACATTAAATATACATATACATTAATATACATAGAAAAATAACATGAACCCCAATATCATTCCCTCTCTCATCATATGAAAAAAACTGCTCCAAAGTGAATGAAAAAGAGAAAGCAGAAGGCTTAGTTATGCAAGTGACTGGAGTTTATTCCAGCTCATTACTGTATAAAATGAAGGATAAGCCAAAAATGCATACTAAAAATTTGTAAATATTACTCAACATATTAGTATATTAGTGGAAATAAATGCTAAAGTAAAAATAGAAATTTGTTTGTACAGACACTTTACAACCCAAAGTCCTTTCCCAGAGGCATGAAACTAATTTGCATATTTTGAGTTAGTTTCATACATCTGTCCAGTGTATCAGTCCTATGAGTCAAAATTTCCATAACTTCTGTTTACTGTGTACATAAAATAATTATTTGCAGTCCACAGCTTGATATAGTCCTGTATTGCATATCCACATTCAGAAGCATGCATCCGCAAAAGTAAGTTTCTCAGCAACACCTCAAAAGGAAAAACGTTTCTGAGGGTGGAGAACAGATCAATGGTGAGGACAAAACCGAATAAGAATATACCATCTGTTAAAAATTGCAAGTGGTACACAAACAAGCAAAACCTAATTACAGTGCTCCTTAACTACATTTATTAGTAACTAACTAACTATGAGGGAAATTACCACACTCACTTAAAACACTGAAACCTGTAGTTACAGAGTTTTGATAGTTGTCAACTGACAAAAAGGTTTTTAAAAAATTCTTTTGCAATAGAGGTATGGTAAATTCATCTGCCAAAGCCTAGAGTCAGCTGAAGGTCCAGCATCGACCAATGCATTGCTAGGTAGTGTAAGTTTGTCAGTATGCTTGCCAGATCTTGGCAATCTAAGCTAACCTCTCCAAGGATCATAAATCAATCTCACTTTGGATAATGCTGAGCTGTTGGCAAACTGCTACACAACGCTTGTCTCATGGCCTACACCTATTATCCAGCCTGGCACTGGAGGAAGGAGTGCAGCAGAAAAAGAAGCAATTTAGTAGCAGAAAAACGAACATGCTAAACAACATTTGTTTTGCTGTGAAAATTCCCAGGTATCATTCTCTCATATTTTATGCTTTGCAAGATACATCACAAAGTGTAAATATCTGGCTGACTATATTTCTCCCTAACACACATGTAACACATCTCTAAGTAGGAAAAAAAAAATCAAGCTGGAAAGGAAAATAAAGGAAGATAAGACAAATATGAGAATTAAAACCACATCATTAGATCCTAAATTCATTTAAACAGTCCTTGCAACTTGACATTAGAAGCATATGACACATATATTTATATGCAAAATTGATGATCTTAATTTCTTCTTCACACCTACTTATTTCCTGATCCTCAGCTACCTCAGAATGTGGCATTGTTCAGATGGCAAAGACTGCAGCTGTATCAAAATATAGCACATATTTTCAATGTTTCAATGCTTTTCAAGCATTGGATTTTTCTTTTTCTTGATAAGATATGAATTATTTCTGACCCTTTTTTTTTTTCTGGTTCTGACTAGAACTAATATGACAACAGTATCTATATACAGTCTCAAAAACACTCCTACAATGCACCTGCAGACAAGCCAGAACTCTGAGGTACAAGAGAGGAAAACCTCTCCTAGGATGTCCAGTCTAAACTTTGCTTTCTCAAAAGATTTAGACAGCTTATATACTCTTTTGGATTATACCAGGTATGTCTATTTTAAGAAAACAACCCTTCAAACATCCAATCCTTACAATTTCCTCATCCGTCATGGCAACTGTTTCCCTGGCTGTTTATAAGCCATGAGTACTCCTGCATTTTATATAAAAGACTCTTTTATACAAAGAACTGTACCAGGGGTGGTTCCTGATCAAAACAGCTCACAAACCAAAATCCTGGACTGATGCAAATACTCACTAAAGCGACAATTAGGTCTCAGGAGATATCTACATGAAAAGCAGATGACTTGCTGCACTTCAATAATCCCACTGACTTTTTGGATGAAATCAAAGATGAATCATGGTGGCATCTGTGTCTCTGGCATATGTGGGAGCAGCAGCTCCCAAACAGTACTGATAATCAATCAGAAAAGCAATAAGAGACCTACAGAACCTTATTAAGCAGCATTTTACCTTTATCGCATTTGCAAGATTCTCGAGGCTGACAATACAAGAATTGCTGCAAAAAAGATTTAGGGACAGGAATAATGTAAACGCTTGGAAGAGACTAACAGTAATAATATAGATATTAAGTGTTAAACTGGCTGCCCACTGGGCAGTTTTCCAGAGCCACACTCAAGAGTATTCTTTTAAAGACAAAAAAAGACAGCACTAACACCAAAATAAGATACATACAGATTATGAAGTGAGAAACATTAGATTTTCAGATAGCCCTTTTGGTAGGCAGAAGAAGAACACATAAGCCCTGCAAAGATATTCTGCTTGTTCCCTGAAGCAAGCAACTTTTTGTTGAACCCAACAGCCTTCAACCAACACAGGGCATTAGACCATTTTGTTATAAAAGAAGGGGAAGGGGTGAGAGAGAGAGACAAAGTCAAAAAAGACCAACAGCAACAATGCAGGACAAAATTAAGACAGTTTTCAAAACAGTAAGGAAAGAAAAAAGAGCCATCACAATTTTTTATAGAAAATATAAAAATATCAAAAACAAATCCTGGCATTTGTCCAAGTTCTTGGAAGGGAGAAATTAAAACCAATGTCACAGCACACTTGTATGCAGTATCTCCATGTCAAGGAGGCATTTTGCAGAATTGACTGCATATGTATGTATGCAAAATACAAGCAGAGATACAGACAGCACACCCTGTCCAGTGCATTTTGGAGGAATGAAAATACCAGAAGTAGAAGCACCATCCCAATTGGGTTAAACACTCATCCAATCCCCCACGCCAGAAATACTTTGTGGATTCAGAAAAGTTTTTGAAAATTCTTTCTCAAATGAGTAGGGTCCCCAGGCAAGATCCTCATCCCTTACTGAAGCCTGCGTTAGTTTTTGCCATCGATTTCTCTGCCAGGGTTGGGTTGCGGGTTTTTTGTTGTCACAGAACAGACTGTGGATCAGGCTCTCAAACCTGGCTGTGCTCCAGGGCTCAGCTTCTCAAAGTCAACTTATGAATTTTGCTGCTGCAATTTGAGAGCAAATGGGCAGTTTTCATGGAAACAATCACACGGGCACTTCAAGAAAATGGAAACCACTTCCTCCAGTGCCTTCATGCAAGCAGGCACTGGATGGGTTGGTGCCCACTGACGTATCCAAACAGGAAGTTTGTGGGTTGCCAATTACAGTTGGAGGGCTCAAGCCTTCCCCCTTCACTGTGAATTGGAGAGCTCATGAATGGGGGCAAGCCAACAGCCTTTCCTGGGCAAGCTGCTTCTGGCCAGGGGGTAATGCACCACAAATGGGAATTGAACTTACTCTCTTCCACAGGGGTAATATTTTCTCAATAAGAATTTGGATTTGTTACAGTATGAATTTGTCAGCACTTATTCTTTATTAAGGCACATAGCAGGGTTTCTCCCATGGCATTATACATGACAATGATTTCAAATCACTCAGTGATCCACTTACTGATTTTAAAGTAGTTAGTAGCTATTACAGTTGCATGTAACCACATTTTCTCTGAAGAAAATCCTTATGAGTAAATAATAACAAAAAGAGTTCCTCTTTACAATTTTTCACTTTGAACCTTGTACCTAAAAGACACTGAAGAACTCATAGAGCAAAAAACCAAAGCTTCCAGGTCATGCCACCCTAACTCTGTTGGTGCTTCTACACTTGTAGGAACACCTGTCACATTTTTAATATATATTATATAAGGATGAAAAATCTCAACATTTCCTAAAAACATTTGGGTGCTTTACTGTTGAGGAGTACCTCGAGTGCAGGTAACTTCAGTTGTGTCCCGACTGGGGGGAAATTGCTGAAGTCCCAGCCAAGAGGTCATGAACTGGCAGCAGCCCTTTGTTAGGACCCTTTGCCTAACAAGGCACAGGCATTGCAGTGCTGGCCATGGAGGGGCACCCAATAAACAACAACGCCTCAGACCAAATATCACCATTGGACCAAAAGACAAGTGTAAGGGGTATGAAAAGCACATGAGGACCTGGTATACAGATTGTAATGGTACAAAATCCCAGTGATTCCTTTGTTCATGTTTCTGTCCCCCGCCCCATCTCCTCTTCCCCCCATCCCACCCAGCCCCACCTCCTGCCAACCCCCTCAGCCCAGGCACCCAGCTTGAGCTGTTATCCTGTTGCTGCACCATGATTCAATTATTTAAAGGAACCAGACATCTGAGACTCAGCTATGGGATACCTTCTGTCAAGACTGTGAGGGAAACCTGTCTGATTGCATGGGAGTGGTGTATGTGGGGATTTCAAGCAGGGCAATCCGACTATGAGAGGGCTTTGGTTGCAGCAGCAGAAGTCTGGAGTAGTAGCAGTTGCCAGTGGCTTCTGGATGCTCAGAGAGGAAACTTTCCTTAACATGACAAAGTTCCTGGCTCCTCCATTTTGGCATCCTCTCTAGCTCATTGAGTAAGAGCACACAAGCCAGATTTGCAAGCGAAGTGATAGAGCTTAGTCTTTTAAAAGAAAGGAGTTTTAAAGCCTTTTCATTACACCATTGTCCCTTTGTCTTCACTAAAACTGCTTTTTATGGCCAATGATATATTTCACTTGCTACTATCTAGATTCTAACAGGTCAGAAACATGGAAAAGAAGGTATAAATTTATGACAACCTGTTTCAACTTACATTCTTGGTTATTTGTTTCTATTTTTACTCTCTTTCCTACTCACTAAAGTTATTAATGTCTGCTCCCTTTTAGTCAATCTTGCCAAATGAGCAGCTGTAAGTCTGTTAGTAGGATAAAAGTTACCAAGTCATGACAAGTTTAACCAGTTGCATTTTCAACTTATTTTGTCATCTAAGAAGCAAGTAGTAAATTTACTTTACTTTCTCATTAGATTCCCTTAGACTTACCACTAACTTCTCACATTTTAGTCCAGAACTTAATGCTAGACCTAGGCCTCCTCCCAGGCCAAAAAACCCCCACCAAAACCAAAACAAACAACCAAACAAACAAAGCAGGTTCAGATAATACAGAGTAAAACATATTCATGGCCTTATAGCCCATTCATAAATGAAGATTAAAAATAATACAACAAGATAAAAATAAACCAACTTGTATAAAAAGCATGCAAAAGCCATTCATTAAGTATTTTTCAGTTTCTCACAAAGAAGATTAATGTTCACAAATACTTTCAAGGAAGACTTTTTTACAAGAAACATCCTGTATTACCTGTGAGAAATCACAAACACCAACACATGCAACTTAGGCAGAAAATGTGGTCAATAACTTGACAATAAAGACAGACTAGAAGATCCTCTGGTGAAACTTTTTTTGCAATGCTGAGGTTGCTACATTATATTCTTAGTGGAATTTGATCAGAGAAATCTCTCTCAAGCAGGAACACTGAGTTATTGCTTAAGAATCAATTGATTTAATATGTTAAATCAGCTTTTACAATAATTCCTTCTGAAGATTGCTCTTTTGAAGCTGTGGAATTCATATGCAGCAATATAAATATTAACACAAGATGAAAAACAAATGGTGTATTACACTAAGCCAGTAAGAGGACATCAATGGATGAAATAAACCCTCAAATCAAGATTGTACATATTCCTAGAATTTGACTACTTTGCTGCTTTGAGGATAGCTTTCATAAGTACACTTTTTTCAATTATGACCATTTTTTCCAAGCAAAAGTGACCACTGAAAGCAAGTATAGTGGTCAGTTGGCGACAAACATTTAATGGGAAAAAAGAAAGGCCATTGTAAAATCATAACAATCTAGTTAGCCTAATGCATCAAACCCATAAGAGCATCTGGTATAAAGTCAGGAAACAAGCTTAAGCATATGCCATCAGGCCAAAGATATTATGGGCAAGGAGAAAATAATTTGAATTCCTGGATAAATATCCATTTCAAATCTCTGGAGAACAGCTAATGCAGGACAAAATACTACACATTACTGTAGTATTAATACAGAACACTTAACATTCCCTAAAGTAACTAAGATTCCAGGAGAGGTCACAGAGGCTATTTTTTTCATTTGGGGACTACAAAATCTCTGTTTGGATTCATAAATATGACTAGCCAGGCACTTTGACAGCTACTTCACCACAGCAACCAAGTTTCCACCTGGGCCATAAACAATGTATCTGGCCTTTTTCATACATAATGGCAAAAGTCAAAGAGCAACAGTGAACTTCTATAAAACCAATTACCTTGTAAAGACTTAAAATGGGGCACTTTTTTCATAGATTTTATCATGCATAAGCTCTGTACAGAGCAGAAAACACTCAAAGATACTCTCCAACTATAAAGAAGGAGATAGTTGCTCACGCAATTATATCACTAAACAATGTGAGAAAAGCGGGGGGGGGGGGGAGAAACAATCTCTTTAAAAACCTGTGAGGATGGACAGAGGAGGATTTCTGGACAAAACTTTTACCCTTCAGCTCACAGCTGAAAACCTCCAAATGGCCTCAAGACACAAGCACCTTTGGGCTACCACACAGCTCTCTAGCTACACTGTCCAGTAAAAAGCTCCCAAATAGTTAACAGTACAGTATCTGATACAACTTGCTTTCCCACTTAGCTGCACTACTAGCCCTTACAGATCTCACAGCACTTAACTACTTGAAGCACAGGTCCCGCCCCC
>VWYP01000751.1:27277-154651 GCA_013400435.1 Pycnonotus jocosus | reverse complement strand
CCCCCCCCCCCCAATGAAAGGAGGCATATTTGGAAGCTTGATTTTGGTCATATTGTGCAGGACAGTTTTTAACTGGACTATAAACTGACCCCTGAAAGATAATCTTCCTTGTTCTTGGTGAACCTTGTAAAAACCTTTGAAAAAGCCAAAGATAACTCCATGATCATTAACTGTATTAAAATCTTCATATAGTTAATGCTCAGCTCAAAGATGTCATTGACTCCTAATACTCCTTCTTATACTCCTAAATCTGTTTACTTAAGAGGTGACGAAAAGAGTTATGGAGCTGACCACTGTTCTTACCTTGCTCACGTGAGCTGTGCAGGAAAAAATGCAGCTTCTCTTCTCCTTGGCTTATTTTTCAAGGTGAGACATCAGCTCTACTTAGTGCCAGACAGAATTTATCCAAAAAGAGATGACAGTTTACAGAATAAGGGAACATAAAATACTACTTACTTTTTTTATTTGCATTTATGTATTAAAAGACATTTATTTTGCTCTGCTGGAGGGGAAGCAGGCTATCCTAACAAATTATCAGTGGACTTTGCAAAGTTTTGGAAAACAGAACTGTTCTGGAAAGCATGCTTCTTGTAAATAAACCCCTATCTGTGCTTCATAATCACTCCACCTATCCCACAGCCTTTTAAGGCTGCACACGTTACGACTGCATCTGGTTGGGCCTAACGGTTTCTCCAGTTGGCTCCACAAAAGGGTAGAATGAAGTTATGTAAAACAAGAAAAAAGGAACAAACCCAAAGGCATCAACTCTGCTCTTAGTCTTAGCGCTGAATCTCATTGCAGTCGTCATTCTTGGCAAAACTACACAGCAGCTTTAGTCTTGCATTGATGATAAACTTTCTACTACAGGCTGGAATAGTTCAGTATTCCCTTTGTCTGCCAAGTGGTCCAAACCCTGTGAAATTCTAGATAATCATGACCAAGTTTTCATTGTTGTTGCTGCTGGAAAAGCAGTCTCTGCTTCAAGTGTTATCTCTATCCTGTAATACTACCAGCCAAATCTTTACATAGAGATATTAATTCACAGGCAGACAATTCTCAGAAGTATATGATCAAGGTGACACCATCTCTACATCTCATGTGACTGAGATCAAATGCTTTGTTACCCAATCTCTAGAAAAAAGCCAGAGTACTATGAATTAAAAAGAAAAACTTCAATATATGCAAACCCCTTAGAGGAGATCAAATAGCTATAGAGGGAGAAACAAACATGACCACAGACCTTGACTGAAATAGGTGAGCACTAGAGATTAAGTTTGTGTAGGTCAGCAGCCTAGAGTATCTTTAAAAGCAAGTGACGCATGGCAGACAAAGACCAGAAACACACCCATAAAAATGCAAATTTTTGGCTACAGAACTCAGCAATGAGTAAAGCACGATTGTGCAATTTCTGTTGAAAAGTCAGTGTTTTTTTTCCAAACCTGTCTGTACAAACACTAGCTCTTCACTTACACACCTTTATGCAAAGGCTGTTATTCTCAGCTGCATCCTTCCCATAAGCTATGTCTGGATCCATTAAGAATTAATATTATGACTTACATTAAAGCCACCAAGAAAAAGATCTCTGGAAAATATAAATGCAGTGCCTAGTTTAATCATGTGCCAGCATTGCTGATGGGGTCAGCAGCTATTAGAGCACCTACTCTGCACACCGACAACTGTGACTGGCAGCAATAGGCAGCTGGCTGGCCTACAGTGAGGTAAGAAACCAGATGGTGCTTCTTTAATAAATGCAGGAAATCTTCAAGGAGCTTTCAACAGTATCACCATTACACCTTTGTGATAAATCAAGGAAGATGTGTTTCAATCCTGCATAAATCTGCAGGCACAATGTGCTTTGGTATCTCTGTAAAATTCTCATCCTACACATTGATATACCTATCCTAAATAGTAGGAGAGTCCATCTAATCAGGAAACAACCAGGGCAGTTATCGGAAAAAAATGTTTCCTCAGAGTCACTGCCTTGATCACAGCACCTCTTAAGCCCATTGCCCCAGCCTTCTGAACACCATTAAATGAGTGCAGTTGCCACAAGAAAATTCTACATTCCAACTGCAGGCCTAGATATTAAGGAGACACTTCCAAAGCCACCAAATCCATTTGATTCTATTCCCTTCTGCAAATTCTACCTCTTTTCTTCATGTTCCCACCATTCTTTATACCAAAAAAACCCAAATCCTTTTACAAAAGAGAGGGAAAAAAAAGCTAATCAGATTTAAACTTCGCATCCTTGTACTCCACCAAAACTGACTGACAGTTGTCACACAAGATACTCATCTTCTCTTAATAGTTTTATCACCACTGAAGGAGAGAAGATCTTTAGTGGCAGCATCATCATACCCAGAGAGCTGGAAGAAGAATGGTCCAGCAGTGAAGCACCTCCTAAGAGACACAAGGGATCAGCTACGTATTGACATGAGAAAGCCTGGGATGCTCCTGAACTTCTCAACTAACAGCCATGTTCTACACAATGTATCAGTCAAACCTTCAAAAGTTTTTTTGAATTAAAACAATACAGCTGTTGGAGATGACACCTGAGGTTCTGTCAGTATTGGTTTTATTACCCATGTATACTGAAGAAAGTTTCTTAACTAGTAATCATCAAAAAGGCTCCAGTGAGGATAGGCAATTTTGAAACAAAAGTATAAGAGTCATAAAACCATATCACTCCTCTACAATTCTATGCCCACTACAAAATCAAATGTAATGCATTTTGAAGTTCCAGAGCATTTCCATTTCATTCTCTGTTCTCAACCAGAAAACTGTGTTTTCTCATGAACTACCACAGCTCTAGTAACTTGAGCTGTAATTTCATAGCCTGCCCTGTACAAGATGAAGATCCTAGCTACATGTATCCTACAAACCTTCTGAAATCCACTTAGTCACACAGATAAGAAGAAATACAGACTTTAATAGTCAAATTCAGTAGCAGCAATAAGGAAAGTAGCTACTGTTCTGAAAAGGAATCACAAATAGGAAATGAGTCATGCTCAAAACATGGACACTTATCAATTGCAAAACAAATGTGAGTTTATTTGCAGACTGTAACTCTTTTAGTGCTCAGTTTTGCTGGGGTTTCTTGAGATCAAATCTATGAAAAATTGCATGCAGCTTGTAGAGATCTGTTTTTTCAATGGTTTTTCTCAGTCCTTTCATTTTCTGCCTCCAGCATACTAGAATTACATGTTGGTAAGACAGTATTATCCAGCAAGGCCTGGAAAGGGCTCTCATTTAACTAATTAAACCACAGAGTTCTGTTGTGTTCCATTTGGACTGGAGACCCTGTGTACCTAGCAGAGTTTGTCAAGTTAGTACATGAGGTCACACACAAGTCCAAACGGCTTCTCTATTCTTCATTACAGGCAGTTCAGAATTGACATCCTTACAGCACATAGACCCCTTTGTGACCAGCAGCATAAACAAATAGTAATAAAGAGAATGTATTGAGGATGCAACTACAAGCTAGTCAATTTGCCATGCAGGAGAATTCATCAGACATACAGTAAATAAAAGGAAAAAGGGAAGTCTAAATGAAATATTTGTGTATTTTAAGCTCACATATTTTTAATCACCTATTCCATCACAAATATATGCAATTAAGGAGAACTCCAGTTGGAGTCTGTGGAGGGGTTTTTTTGTTCATTTGTTTTTCAGGGGCTTTGTTTTACTAGCTATTACTTAAGGATATCAGTGATCATGACCCATTTCCACTCCTTCAGAGTGTGCAGAGCTCTCTTTGATGCTTTTAATGTTATGTAGTCTTGTGGATTACACCATCTTTTTCAGAAAAGCACAGGGATTATCTTCCTCCACTACTTCCTATTCTCCCTTACAAGATTTCCTACTATTCTTCTGGCAGTGAAAAATGTCTTATATCACATAGAAAACCAGTAGCCTTGTTTGTTAATCAGCTATTTCGCTTTAAGTTGTTGGTATTTTTAAACATGTTTAAATGTTTCTCTAGCCTATGAAAATTCAATTTCCCAGGAATTTTCCAGGAGAACAGTTTTAACCTTTGCATTCCCAAAATTAGCTAGAAATGTCACAATAATTTAAAGAGTTTCTTGGGCATATGTAGCTCTTTAATGAATTCCACGTAGTATCCAAAAACTACAAGAGCTAGTGTGAAAGAAATCATTATTGGCTCTTTTTGATCCAAACTCAATAAACTGAAGTCTAACCAGATGTGTTCATTGAAGAAAGACCAGGATTAGTAAATTCAGTGATACATTTTCTAAGTAAAGGTAATTTTATAGGCTTACATTTACTTTAACAAGCTTTTTCACAGCAGAAAGCAATGGTTGTTCCAGAAACAAAAAGTTGAAGATATATAGTTTCTTCACAGAGATCCACACAATTTAACAGAATTCATTTCCTCCTCAGTGCCCTTATTTATTTTATTTTCTTTCAACAGCCACGCACAAAATGTTAACAGAGTCAAAGGATGAATTTTATCTCCCATTCTCACAGTTTTTAGGTGCAGAAAAGCTTCCTGGAAAAGTTTATACATTTAGAAAAATCTGGATGTACTGTATTCTCAAAACAAGATAGTGCCATGTGTTATCCATCAAATGTAGGTTACACTTATCTATGGGAAGAAGTCCTTCAGTAAGGTATGGTGATAAAGATTAGCGTTTGTAAGACATATGTGCTTTAAAAGATTAATGTCCTTCCTATGTAATTTTAAAATCCATTCTTATAATTTCTAGTGTAGAAGAAAATTTTTGTGCTTATGCTGGAAACAATGGCACCCGGGTGACATTTCTTCAACACCTGCTAAATGAGGACAACTACAGCCCTAGCAAGCTCTAGATAAAGAGTTTGTCACAGGAAAAACAGAACCTTTCTATGTCTCAGTCTGGAAAGCACTCTGTATACTATGACCATGACACATGTGAAATTAAGTTATCCTACTGCTACTTTCAAGCCCAAATTAAATCCACGCAGCTCTTTAAATCCAAGAGCTCAATTACTTCATTGCAGGCCCCACATTATCCTGCCATTCCCATGCAGATTGTATCACTAATCTTTTATACAGTCAGACATTAAACAAAACTAAATATTAACCTGCTGTTCCTAATAAAACAAGATATTGTCTCCTTGGGAATAATACCTGTAGCAACAAACCAAGGCAAAAGGAAAAGGAGAGACACAAAGAGAGAGGCACAAAGAGAGATGAAACATAAAAAAAATGTATTTTCCTAGAATGAGGTCTTGAAGGTGCTCAGACTGACAAATCATACCAAGCAAGAAGTTCTGAACTTCTACCTATCAGGAAATCAAACATCTGAAACCAAAGCAACACCACTTTCATTGGCTGTATATCTTTTCAAAGAGTGGAATGCAGTAAGGCCAAAGTAAGGAAAGACATTAATGAACTAACCTTCACATACGCTAGGTAATGTTTGCACTTTTCCTGCATGAATGACAGTTGTAGCTTTTCTGTGATCTGCCCTGCTGTCTCTCCAGAAGTCACAAAATAAACTCTGGGTTGCTGGCTCTTTTCCTTCTTGGCCACATCTGCGGTCAAGTTATAATTCAAACCTGTTTCAAAAAGGAAGAAAAAAACAAAGGATGTCAGTGAACAATAGGTATTTTCCAGCCACCTATCAATGGATCCTTTTGCCTCCATGGCATCTGTGCTTGAAGAAAGGTCAACCCTTGAGGGCCCTCAATCACTAAGTTCCCTGCTGCGGGGGTGGAATATTTCCCATGTTTCCTGTCCCTATTATTCCCAGCCCATCCTTCCCCATAGGAAATGATGTGTACTACATCTGGATGCATACACTCAACACAAAAAATAAATAAACAAAAAATCTACCAAAAAACCTCAAAAGATGTTTAAACTGTGTTCCTGACAGAAAAAGCAAAAAACCCAACACAACAGCAGCAACCTCAAACTCTGGTTTCCATCTAAAACAGCACAAATCATGCAAATGTCAACTAGGATGTGGCACTTCCTGACAACTGTTTTTATTGATTTGCAGTGGTCTTAGCAATAAATCTTAGCATTCATACCATATACTTCCCTCACACACAACTGTTGCTTCCAAAATTAGCAACCTGGAGCAGTGGGAGGTTGGGGAGATAACTGGCCAAACTTATCACTGCTGGTGGTGTAAGTTCTTCCTGCTCTCTCCAGCAGAAGGTCATAAGGCAAGTTTTCACTAGCAAATTAACTCTTCCAAGTAATGCCTTCAAACATTTGTCCAGGAGCATTAAGTGAGTTTTCTCTCTTTCTACTGAGGATCTATCCACCCATCTTCCCACAATGAAAATAAAACTCTGAATTTGATGAACTCAGAAGAAGGGCTCAATTCTTCTAATGACTATTTGTTTTCCATAACTAAAGTTCAATGCCTAAGAGCTTTGATAATGGCTCCCTCTGAGAAATTTTTGCTCATATCTTCAAGATGGCTGCTACCCATCAGACCAGGTGAACTATTCCAGCCAGTAAGAGACACACCAAGTAAATAGCAGCAGGCATTTCATAATGCAATTTTATTCTAAATAGCATATATATATACTCACAATGCAAGAGTCATCCCATAGGACTGAAAGTACCCCTGAAGCAGTACGGAGTGAGAAGAGATTAAGATCAGGCCATGGTATCCCACAAGATGAACAACTGGCTGTGCTAATGGACGGGTTGCACACTCTGAATCAGTTAGAACATCCCTTCCTCTCCCACTAAGATAATGACAAAGCACACAACCAGCAGGAGGCAAATTGCACTTCAGGAATAAGCACATCTGTAAGTGCTTGCTAAGCTACTAGCTATAGTACTGATTTGCCAGAGGAGGGGGAGGGTAAGTGGGAGGCACCAGATGGAAAAAACAAAGAACTAACTAAATAATTACAAAATGCCATTGGAAAAGGAATGTGTTTCTTTGCTGTCTCTGCCAGTAATTATAAGGAAAAAATGATTCATGAACTTTGCTTGCAAAGAAAATTCTTAAATAATGAAAGCTTTAAAAAAAAGCGCTAGCAAATGAGAACATATAGGTCATTCCCTCCATCCTCTTCCAAAAAGCTTTTTTTTCCCAGTACTTCCCACCTTGTTTCAAATCCACTCTCATACTGTTGTCCCTGGGCCTAAGTCGGGAGCCGTCCACACTGCTCCATACACTGAACAACACACCACTGCAGCACATCTGCTTCTGAGGCACTCTGAGTGTAAGCACTGACTCATGCCTGCCTCCAAACAGAGTGGAAAAATTAGACAGACAGAAACAATATCCCTGCACCAAACAATAACTGCATACAAGTTAGGAGATTAGAGTCTACTTTTGAAAAACTTTTGATTAGGCATGTTTCTGTAGTCCTAGGAACATGTTTAAATGATGAAAATATCAAACAACCTATTGTCCTACACTAAATCTTGCCAATCTTTCATGCAACAGTATTAGGGGCATGAGGACTACCCTAGAAATGGATCAACACACAAGCAATGTACAGCTGAAATGAAGGGTACAGGAGAAAATTTGGAGCAATTTCTGAGATATCTATCTGCTTAACTGTAGTCAAATGACCAAAATCTTTCATTTTCATAGCCACTAAAATTCACCTAATTCTCACACTAGTATTATTACTATTGTTGTTACTATTGTAGAGGAAATTATCTAGACTGTTGCTAGAGACTGAAATAGTTCACACCTCAAACACTGATATAAAATTTTGTTCATTATAGCAAAACTGTATAGAGGAGTCATCGAAGCCCACCCCTCTCTCCCTACAGATGCTTTTCAGGGAGACCATCACCACCAAGAAGATCCTGGATAGGATCAGTGGAACATCATTGGGATCCACAGATGGTGATATTTTCTTTATTCTGTCTCTCACTCTCTTTCTGTTCCCCGCTATTCTCTATTCCTTTCTTTCATTCCCTCTCTCTTTCATATTTACTATCAAATAAAACCCATACTATTGACTTTGGCATATAGTCTCATTTGCACCTTAATTTGGGCAGAAGCATTTCTAATCACTTTAATAACTGGATCTTAACAACTGTGGACACAAGTTTATTTCCATTTTCCTTCAGGGATGAATGCAGAAGCAGCACTTGATGCATAGAGATGCCAGCAGCCTCTTTCTTGTCCTGGTCATACAGAAGTACACAGTCTTAACAGGCTGAAACCTTTTCATCCAAGATAGGAAAGGCCTTCCTCTAATCTCTGCCTTTCCTGGTAATACAGAAACCCCAAGGGAGACAAAGCAATAACCCCTCAAGTGAGGGAGGAACAGTTTAAGTGAGAGTCTGAGATAAAAGAGTGAAAACTTAAAATGCCATACTTGTCACATGTCCAAGACAAACTGGAGGCTGTTTCTGTCAGGAGGCGTACAACTAGATGTTCAGCTCTCCAGCAAGTACTGAGGCAGAGTGAAGGGTCAGACAGAGTGTGGCACAAAGTGCAGAGGACATGTTTCACTTTGCCATGGCTCTTTGTACAGACAAAAACACTTCAGCAATAAAATCATACTTCTGAAAACTATTGTCTGCCAGAAACAACTTAATGGTAATTGTACTGTCATTTGCAGTATCAAACAGCATCCACAAACACAGATCCTCACATAGTTGTTTCATGACTAGTAGTATTGCAACTACCATCAGAATGAGGAAAAAGGAAAAAGAAAATTTAAAAAAAAAAAAAAGGCAGGTAATGTTTATATGTAAGTGTGAGGCAGTGCTAGATGAAGATGACTTCTCTTCCCATTCTTGTTAACAAAATAACCACACATTCAAATAAGCATTAAAGACACACATTTGCCACAGGAGAATGCTAAGGGCATGTTCAGCTTGATTTTCTGAACATTTTGTAGTAGATGGTGAATTTCAGCTGCCCAAAAGCAGGAGAAATGCTCAAATTTACACTAGTAAGCAGTAATCTGGAGAATCCACGCCGACAAGCCCTAGGGGAGTGCCACTCTAGATAAGCACTGCATTCTCTCAGTCTGATTTAACAAAATGCACCCAGACATCTGAGGGGGAGACAATCCCAACACTTTTGGCCACAAAATTCTGGCATAGCATTTTAACACCTCCATAAGCCTTTCAAAGTCTGTATTGTGTAACAATGCATTAACAGGGATATTCTAGGGGGTTTTCCACTACATTTAACCATGAAGCAAAGGAACCACTACAATATTTCCATTAATTGTTCCATCCTTTATTAATTGATGTTCTTCAACTGCAATGTAATTAAAATGGCCTGACTGCTAGAATATTAACTGAAAGCTTATTTGAGATATTTTATCCAAATCATATCCTGAAGGTGTTTTATACAGTCAGATAGTTCTGACTGTAACATTTTCAAGAAAAATCACTTTGTTAGAAGCATTGCATGAAAGGGCATTGGTTGAAGTTTATAATAACCTACTTAACAATAAAAAAGTTCCTTGTAATGCAATGAATGTTAGTCATCAAAGAAGATGCATGTGTGCTTTTACCCAGTTTGTATGACAAGACAGGGGAATTCAACCAGCTCTTACAAGATATGATGAACAGGAAGATAGGTCTTTTGTAAATAAGGGAAACCAATATTTAGATTTGAAAAAAGGTAATTTATTTCTTAGCCACAGGTCCAAAGATATGAAATTAAAGCAAAGAAAACATTTTAAATAGTACCCCAAGAACATAAGAACACCTAGATATTCAGAAAACCTATTTGTAATTTTTCAGAGAGGAATTAACACTCAGGAGCCCTCAGAAATGCATTTCTGTAATGACAGAGTAGTGAGTAGTAAAAAAATACTTTATCAAAGCATGTATTTGTCTAACTAGAATCATTTACAGGGAAGGAAAAAGTCAGCATTTAGAGGAAGCAAAAATTGAAACTGAAGTCTCAGTTGCACCAATATGTTAGAATACAGAGGAATGTTAAATACAGTAACTCCATTGTTTTGAGCCCTTCAGGTGAGAGTGACAAGCTGCTTGTAGGTCTCACTTCATGTGAATTCAAGAAATAGAAAGAAGCATTTTCCTTTTCTGACTTAATTAAAAACAGAATACTGCAGCAGGTTCAGGTGAGGGTACACAGATACAACTCACCCTTCCCAACTAGCAGCTCAAAAAGGTTAGGGCATAGAGCAGGAGGAGGCAGTGCTTCCCCCAGCTCCTCACCAGCATCACTGTCAAGACACAGCATGCTGTGAGGCTGAGGCATCACCCCTGAACAGCACAGTGCAAGTCCTCTGCCACTCTTAAAGCACGACAAAGGTGGAACATCACAAAAAAAAAATAAACCAGGCCTTAAATATTTTGAAATGCTGTATCTGTCCCATTCCACTTCACAAAACAGCTATGACTTCTAAGCATTTAGATGTAAAAGACATAAGTAGTATTTTAATAGCACCGAGATGTCGAGGCTAGGACAATTACACATTACACAATTCCATTCACCTGAGAAACTCTAAGTGTTTTACAGAGACTAACTAATCTGGAAGATACTCTTGCAATCAGTAAAATACTGGGCTATTTATAATCAAGCAAGTAAACTGATGCCCAGAACAGGATGTTCTCATGTTTGTTTCAAGAGCTCCTTGCAGACTTTCAAACACTATTTATCCAGAGCAAATCATACCTGTTTTCTAATCACATTGATAGAGGATATGGTTACAGATAAATATTATCAAGAGGTAGACAGGGAATATAAACTCAGAAGGCTATGTTCTCTATCACTGCAGTAAAGCCCAAGGAAACATTTCCGTCATTTCACTCAGGAAGAATCTGCCTCAGTATTATGTCAGCCTCATCAGAAGGTAAAAACATGTCCAAGTAAGTTCTCAAGCCTCCAGCTTTCTGGGATTGTATTGCTGATGTTCATCTTGAAACTACTTATTTCACACAAAAGCTCCTTTACTAAATACAAAGAGAGACCTCAACTCTGAGTCAACTTGTTACTGTGCTCCTGTCTAGGGCTGGCATAGGTACCTTACCTATTTCTTCAGGAACATGCTTGCCACTGAAACGAAAGCATGCTGTGACATTGAGGCAGTTCACCGGCTGCAAACCATCATGGCACTGAGGAGCTGTGATATTGATAGATATGGGCAGGAAAATGGCGATATTCATGGTAATGACAGGCCTGGATCTGGAGATCAACAGAGAAGTAGAATTTAGTGACCATTCAGAGGGAAATTCTCTGTGAAAGGAAAAGAAAGTAAATTTGGTAAACTGCACAATTTCAAGCAGACAGGGAAAATAATAGAGTACATTTGAATTGTAAAATAAACTAGCATTTCACCACTTTCATTTAAATGCTAGTAGTCCTTGCCAGCTAAGTAATATCAGCTTGAAGTTTAGTGCTCAGATACAGACTGCAGGCAGGCAGCTGGGGAAACTGATAATACATAATAACAATAATCATCTCCAGCAAAGGTTGCATAAAGCCTTCCTGATGACTGAAGTGGATAACAAAATTACCAGAACAGCAAACAAGAACAAGTTCATGCAAATGAGACTGGTTGCTAACCACCTTGGATGAACAGGGACAGGTAGGGAGAGACTGTGGGTTTCCACAGAATGGTCTACAGTCAAATTTGTGACCTCAAATCAAGGAGAGAGCACAGACGTCCTCCACAGGAGATGGATTCATACGTATTTTTTCTGACAGTGTAAGAGGGACAACAGACACCACATCCATGTTTTCTGAAGGAGGAAATGTTGGGTTAATTCCCTCCTGGCAAGTGACAAGGATTGAATACTTTTATCATGCTGCTAAACTGTGTTTCAGGAATTATCCAGAGCACTGTGACCAAAAGCTTTCTACTATTGCAACTCCAGCACCAGGTTATTGCTACTAGTACTCCTGGCTGAGGAAGACCTCAGCCAGAATCACAGGGCAAGTTGAGTGCTTTAAGGCACAGGTGTCTTGCTAAGGAAACTTCCCTGTCTGACCATCCAGGAGGCACTCAGGCAGTCACACTCTAATCACCAGAGACTTTAACTGCTGGGCCCAAAGCTCATTGCAATGTATGGGTCCAGTGAGCTGAGAGGTGCCCCCCTTGACTCCCTACACACACCACACTCACACAGACCAGGTTTCCCAGAGTTTCATAAAGCCTTTTATTTGCAGTGCAGTAACACAGAAACAGCTAAAGGTGGTGCCTCCAAGGAGGGACCTCAAACAAAGGACCCTGTGGGCTTTTATACCCTCACAGCCCAAGCACAAAAAAGTTTCTGCTCTGCCTCCTGAGTCCTCTGCTCCTGCTGTGTCTCAGTGTCCCTGAGTGTCCTCTTGCATTGGGCTCCCACCACCCAGAACTCAATCTGCAGTTCACACACCAAGCTACCTGCACTGAATGTATTCCTCAACAGTTTCCTTTTTCATACAATACAGAAGTCCCAGCAGCTTGATTGTGAAAAGCAACTCAGAACTCAAGCACTCCTGAGCCATCTCCAGTGCAGGACTTCAGCCCAAAAATTATGGGTGTTACTCTTCCTGTTTTCAATTCTGTACGTGTTCAAGATGAACATATTCTTCCAAAATCAACTACAGTAACAAGAAAAATGTGCAGCAACCAGCAGATTCAATTCTAACATAGTCTCAGCAGCCACGCAAGGCCAAAACCTGTAAACCACTTCAGGACTCTCACTCCACAAGTCACTTAAATTTAGAGGTAGGGGAGAGAGAGAGAAGAGAGCAGGGATTGTGATTACACCTAAATTATATGAACTGGAACAAGATTCACATCAATCTCCAATACAGCTGCTCAGACTCTTACCACAGCCTGAAATAACAGTGCAAGTTCAAATTTTGAAATGGAGGATAAAAATAAATGCTAGCCTTATAAACATATACAATAGGGGCAAGGGGGGAAAAAAAGTCAGCATCCTAGGATCATTTCACACCTTCCACTCTTTCCAAATGCGTAGGGAGCTATAAAAGAGTAAATGCTGTAAATGATCTAGAAAAATATTTCTCCTTCAAAAAAGTATTTCTCCAGCTATCATGCACTGTGTGATTTTTTCCTTGATATTATGTCATTGGTTATTCACTGGGGAAAAACAACCCAATGCATCTGTCAAAGAGCCATACACACACATGATCAAGAGAATGCATCTGCCCCAAAGGCTTCCACCAAAGGCTTTAAATATCACTTACCAAAACATTTGTTGGTTTTGGTTAAAGGACTTCAAAAAAGGGGAAGGGTGAGGGGATGCGTGGTGGAGCTCTTTATCCTAACAGTAAGAAGGACACACTGTAATTGACAGTAACAGCAACTAATCAAGCTGCTCATAAAGTTAGTCAGTTATGCACTAATTTCCTCTGAAATGCATAAACATAACCAAACACATAAACAGAGGTCATCATGCCGTTCTGATGTATGTGGTTTCAATCACAGTAAGCCTTTCAGTTTGTTTTCCCCTCTCTGCAAGTAACATAAATGTAGGTGAAAAATGCAGTTTTCTTTCAAGCAGCTTCAGAGATATGAGAATTAATTCCCATCTGAGGGACAGCACACCTTTTCATAGAAGCAGTTAATAGCATTCTCTGTATATATGATGAAGAAACAGAAAACTCTTCAAAAGCGTCGACCACCTGCCATACTGATCATCAAGAGTATTTCTTCCCTCCCTCTCCCTTTTCTTTTTCTTCAATGTAACTGATTCAAATGGAAACAGAACCAAGTTTCTCCTGCCTTGATCAGGAAGAAGGCTGGCACATCTATTCTGCAGCTCCAGCATTTGTCTTACCAGGGTCACCCCATCCCTGTATTTTCCATTAAGATGCAGGAGTTTCTAAAGACATTTAAGTATTAAAAGGATTTTTTTATTTAATATTAACAAGTGTAACAAAGAAGCTACTAACAAAAATCCAACTTTCCACTCTGCTACCCAAGTCACTTGCACTCGAACTCTCCACCTGCATAATTTGGTGAAGCAAGCTGTCCCATATCTATCAGATGGAACAAACAATTACACTTAACTCACAAACTTGAAACAGCAACCCAGCTCCTGTGTGCACTGAAAATGTATCCATATTTCATTTCCTCAAAGACTCTTATTTTACTCTGCATTCCATTCTCAAATGATATATATGCAAAACTGTGTATACATATATATGTGTATGTGTGTATATATATATACATATATATACACAAAACTGCATCCTATACAGCTCATTTTTTGCTCAACTGCATTCCCTTTAATCACAATTGATTTACTTTAAGTAAACATCAGAATAATAAAAAGGCCTTGTCACAAGTCAGGAGAAACTTTTTTGAAGAGGCACTGATATCAACACATCTCCTTTTGGCTCTAAATCTTTTTCTTCATAGACCAGGTATTATCCTGGTATTATCAACCCCTATTATTCTGTTCAAACTAGACTGTATTCTTGGACATTATTCTTGTCTAAGATTTTGCTTAAAAAGTAATCCAGCTTGCTTCTTCTGGCCACAATAAACTAGGGAAAAAACTGGACTTTGACCACAAAAAATATAAACAAAAAACAGAAGAAGATAACAGTGAATGAAAAAGACATCTCACCTCAGAAGTACCACATTGTCTGACAGGAAGGCTCCAACAGTCATATCTGAAATGTTTGTAACATTGAGGCAGTTACAAAGGAGGCATAAATTCAGTTCTTTCAAATCTGTTGCTAAATCACAGAGCATGAATCTAAAAAAAGCATTTTCTGACTTAGCCAGTTTCTCCCTTCAAATATCATTATGTCATAAGTCTTGTAACTGAAGGATTAGTGCTATGATGTTCACTTGTGCTTCATTGTTTGATTTTTATTACTACTATTATATTATTGTCTGCTTTTTGGGTTATTTTAAGATTGCCATTCTGACAGAACAGCTTCCCAGAAACTTAAAACCTTGGTCAGATATGTCATTCTTGGACAACATAAACAACACAAGCTTTTAGAAGGTTATAATTTATTTGACTCCAAGATTTATTAGGCAGAGAATTCTTATATACTATTGTACAGAGACCAACTGATTGGTGGAACAAAGGCAAACCCTTTCAACCACATTGGTCAACCCAGAGGGACATCAAGAGAGTCCCTCTTAGGAAAAGAATGTAAACATCTTGTCCTGTTTACAGAAATTCCCTGGGAAAGGAATTTCAAGGTCCAAAACATACAGATCAGGCTACACAGATACTGAATCCTCAATCATTGTGACTGTCCAAATACTTGAATAAGCTAATCACCTAAAATTTTTATCAGGAGTTTTGAGTGGCAGAAGTGAAACAAAAAGCAGCTCAGTTTCACTGACCACCTGCAGTGGCAGGAACTAGCAGCCTGAAAACAACCAGCTCTGCTGTTTTCTCAGTCTGCTGCTTTATTTTCCTGATGCTCTCACTGCCAGAGTAGCCAACATACCTGGATAACCATTGCTATCCATATCAACTCCCCCTGATATGGACTGGCCAAACATACGCAGCTTTGGGTTTACTGTTTGCCCAGACAGCTTCTGCAGCAGAAAACACACAAGTGAAATTAGTCATTAACACAAAAAAAAAACCCTTACCAAAACAAAAAATCCCAAAACATTCAAGCAAGATTTTCATGGCCACTGGGTCTCTCTTCTGTGGGCTGGAAGTGCTAGGCATCTGCTGTCTTACACTTCACCCACAGAGCCCTAACAGGCAGACTGTTGACTGCCCTTTTGTTCCTGGCTAGTAGGAGACCAGTGTTGACTTGGACTAAAAACCCATACCTGCATTACAATACTCATGCAGACCCAAGCAAAATAAGGAGCACATCAAACAGATCTCTGAATGAGGAAAAAACATAACTGCACCCAAGAGATTCTTTTTTTTAATTACCTTAATTTCTGTGAATAAAAGCTTTAAGAAGCATCTTGACAATATTAATGATTACTTAAAACAGAAAATCATGCACAACCATTTTTTTCACCGTTTGCCAGCATACTCAAAGTCAAAATTACTAATTCTCATCCTACTTGGAAATCATTGTTTCCATCATCTATGACAGAGAATCTTCTGTCAGTCTGGAAGCTGTATTTCATTTCTGCCTCCCCAACATAAAGATTAATTAACTTCTAACATATTTTCTTTCTTTTTTTAATTACTAACACAAAACTTTCTCTAAATTATTTGCATTGTAAATCCCTTTGTCTGAAGCAAATTAACATATCAAAATCTGTTTTTCTAAGAAGGCAATCAGAAGTCTCCCAGCTTTCAATTATTCTGGGCCACCAATGCAAGAGCTGAACTCAAATCAACTTCTGACTTGCAGAAGTTACAGAGGAAACCATAAAGTAATTTTAAGTCTGTTGGTGGTGCTTCACTGTTTGTGACATGTGACCAACTTTTCCTGGCCCTCCCATAAAAGAATGTAATACTGGACAAAAGATCAGGCAGGAAATTTATGGAAAAAAAGACTAGTTGAAGGTAAGCACGATATCCTGACAGTTAGTTTAAAGGGAGAACAGTGCTCCTCTGGGCACAGATCTCTCTCTCTACTTGTGGGCAGGTAAGCTGAAGACAACTGAAAGTTAACTTCCTACCCACATTACACTCGCATTTCATTTTTGGGGGTCCCAGTTAGGGTGGTAAATTCCACCTGCAAACACCTAAAAGATATCTGTGGGTTCTTTCAGCCTACAAGACAGAAGAATAACACTGCTTTTAAGTACCATAAATGAAAATAGCAGGACACAAAGCCAAGTCACCTGCTTCTTCTAATAGCTGCCACTGAAGCTTCTGAAGGGACATCAGAGAACAACACTTACCAGCACTTTAAACGATGAAAGCAGGAGGAGAGGGGAGGAAGAGATAACAAAATGAAAAGGGTGAAAATATATACCCTGCTGGACCCACCCCACTCCACCTCTCTCAGCTTATTTCAAAAGGAATTCCAGAGCATTAAGATGGATCAGGAATATAGTAATAAGATACAAAATGCCTTCTACCTCCAGGTTCAAATCCAGGGCAGATAGGTAAAGAACTGAAGTTGTTACATAGTTTTTGTTACACAGCAGTGTGTCTACTGCCCTGCACCAGACACTGGGAAATGGCGCAGAGACAGTGCTTGTAAAGTGGTGCTCCCTTGGCTGCCTCAGGACATGGGACAATGATAGGAATGCTTTATCAAGAGTCAATGACTACATACCCTGCCACACTCTTGAGCTGGGTGTTTTCCCACTGACCAAGCAGAGAGACATGTGCTATATCTGTCCTCCTTAAAAAAATGTAAAATTTTCCCACGAATGACAAAAAAAAAAAAAAAAAAAAAAAAACCACACTAAAAATCAAACCAAGCCAAGGGGGGAAAAAAAATCTGATCCTTTTCAGCACGAGCTGGAAAGCTCTGGGATTTTCAGGGAAGAACCTCCCAACCAGTGGCTCTTGGCAAAAATCAGGCAGAATCCTCCACATGCCACACATTATGAATACTTCTAAAATGCACAAAAGAATCACTTAATTTCCTTTTTTTTTCCAAAAGCAGTGCATGCCGTATACATGGTAAAGGAAGGACTAAACTTTTATATTCTGTTGAAAGAGCTGCCAATATAACCACTGAACTCTTTAATTCTGTGTAAACTGATTTACTATGAAGGATTCCACCCAGCAACGAAACAAAACAACCAGAACTTCAAACACACAGAGGGAGGGAAGTCAGGCTTTCAGAACAATGAAATGCGCTAGACAGAGACTATGAGACACATGTTTGGCAGCATGACCATAAATTTATCTTCTCTACTGCCTGGCTACAGCAGCTAAATTGCACTGTATTGTCTCTGCACAAGATATCATAGCCTCTCCCAAACAAGGTTTTACTTCATAATAAGTGGGTAAGGGGGTTGGCACCTAAGAATGACCTCCTCACATATTGTCAGAATGCAAGAAGGCCAACAAGGTGGGTAAAGAGGCACAAAAGAACAGATAGTAACTCCTCATTCTCACAAAGTATGCTTCTACAGGAAGAAAGTGCAACATCCCAACTTCCCACAGGCCTCTCCATAATTTCCATGCTCAACCTTTCCAGGGTTTTAATTTCTCCTCTTCATTAGTACTGTCTCTAAAAACTAACACTCAAGTTTTAAGACTCTGCTTGCTTCAACAAGATATAGCTGACAGCTGTAACAAAAGAGTAAAAAAATACCTCCTGACTGACATAATTTTACCTTTCAGCATAGATATAGACAAACTTTAGGAGAGGCCATCTTCAAACCAGGATGAGAAAAGGATGTAGAGCTATGACAAGGTTACCTACTAAGGGACCCTTAAGTATGGTTTATTTCTGTGGGTCCTGGGAAAGTGACCTTCAGATAGGGATCATAAACAATAGTGTCACATACCATAGAGTACTGAGGTATAATACCATTGGCATCCCCATGGTAAATGTACACTGCTCCTATGTAGTTATCCTCCTTAGGCGCTCCAATGGCAACATCTGTAAAACAGTGCAGATTTCACAATCCATTCCATTAATCCAACTTTTCCCTAATTTTAGGATCCAGCTATCCATAGGAAAACAGCTCCCTGTGACAAAGATGGTCAGCAGCTTATATGAACCTGAGTAGAAGGAACTTGTTTGATTTCATTAACAGCTCATATTAAGATAAACTTCAAAAATACACAAACCCATATGAATTTGTACACATACGTATGTTTCACAGAATCAGATGTTGTGCCTAATTAGAAATGCATTCTGTTACAAAAATGTGTTTATCAACAAACAACTCTACTCAAAAAAGTGAATTTAGAATTCTTTCATAACCAAATCTTCAACTCATGAGAACATCTGCTTTCTGAACAAATACAAGACTGGCAAAATATTTACTGCAGCAGTACATTTAGGTTGGTAGAAAACTCAAGGCTACACATAGAGGCGGGGTATATAAACGAATAGGCAAGAATTTAAAAACTACTGCTGAGAGTGAATTTTCAAATTACCATGGATCCAATTTAACTGCAACTCCTACAGAAAGCATGATCCCACCTCCCATTCTCCTCTCCTACTTGGATCTAGTGACTATGCTATTTGCTAAAATTAAGCTTTTCATGATTGCTTTGTACCCACAGACTGATCCAACTCCCTCTGCATCTCATCATTGACTATAAATATTAGCAAGAATACACAAGTGCATGTTCACGATTTGTGAGTGCAAATTGCAACGAGGCTGGGTTAGGCTTAATGGGATACTGTGTCCTGAGTGACCTGCAGAAGAAATAAATCCAGGCATACACTAAGTTGGCCTTTGTTTAGAGGTCCTTAATCTGCATTTCCAGAAACCAGGGCAGAAAAGGAGCATCAACATTTTGTTCTCACCTAATGCTCTCACAACATGGGATCTCACACTGAGCATCCTAAGAATGGAGCAGGGAGAGAACAAAGCAAAAGAGAGGAATTAATAGACCATGTGCTATCAGGAGTGAGAAGCTACTTCTGAATTACACTTCTTGATAAGAAATGAGATTATGTCAACAAAACCAGAAAGGCTTGGAAACATAGAGAAATGGGCAAGAAGAAGTCAGACATAGGTTTCTGTTTTGTTCAGGGTGAGGTGATCTAAAGCCTTTTCTAAGCCATACAGAGAAGAAGAAAATATAACAGCAAGAAAAGCAAAGCAATGTTAATGTGACCTGCACAGACACAAACTAAACCAACATCAAGGACAGTCAGCTACAAAACACTTTAGCACACAAATCCTACACAAGCAGATTTAGCCTTAGGTTGAACCCAGACACTAGTGTGGATAAGCAAACCATGTTATGCAAACTGACAGTGTCACCAGCATTGCTTACACTTATGGAGAAATGGCCATGGAGAAAATTGCACTGACCTGGGAAGCCATCGTCATCAATATCGCCAAGGGCAGCCATGCTCTCTCCAAAGTGTGCATTGTAGGCACTGTCACCATCCAGGGTGAGCTGCTCTTCCAGCACTCCCTAGCAAGTAAGAAATATAACAGGGTCAAGGAAATGGTGCAAGCCCTGGATGAGGCAAGCCTTCCCCATGGAAGCTGCCCATGTGCTGTGGGAATGACCTGAGGCAGAGCTGCAGCCTGCCTCTTGCTCTGAGAGGCAGTCAGATTACCTGGGCTCTAGAAATCTAATTTACTTATGGTTTTAACCTTCTGGATATTAGCTTTCAATAGGGATGGGAAGACAAAGGAGTGCATGACTTAAGCAAAAAATTAACTAAACAGTAACTCAGAGCTGTAATTAAACGCAGTCACAGGAAACGGTGAATCACAAAAGTTTACAAATGCCTAAAATGTAACAGCCCAGAGTTTGCTTAACTGGCAGATTACATCCAAAGACCAAAATCCCCAGACCATGTTTATTCAGCTAAACTCCAGTGAGCTAAGGAGTATTTTTCCCTAAGCAAAGAACATTTGATAATTGGATTCAAAAGCATTTTAAGTACAGGACAAAAGGATTAAAGCGAAATCCTCCAAAAACCCTCTTAAATTAAGAATAAAGAAATATATTTAATAAAATAAAGAGACTGAGGAAAGTTGAAAATTAAGTAGCTTTGTATTACTATGCCATGGGAAGCCTTATACAGCACCAGTATTTCTTGCCCACCCACCTTCCAGTCAGATACATATGTTTTATTTTCTTGCAGTCTTCCCTTCAGGGGAAAGAAACATTAAAAAAAAAAAAAGTTTAGTTACATAGTCTAAGTCTGTATCCACCTCAGGATGGTTTTGGTTTTACTTCTTTTGTGAATGAGAATAAGCTACCCTCTGGAACGTGTACTAAAGTCTTTTACTTAGCTGCAAGGAGTAGCTGAATTCAAGAAAATCCCACATAATAAAACTGAAACACAACAGAGAGAAGACAAGCAGGCCTGTATGTGTGACTCAATTCTTTGCAGTTCTCACAGGAGAGGGCAAAATATAAGCATTTTTAATGCAGCATCATTATGCATGCTTCTTTTATAATACAGTTTTCTCTGATAGACCTTTCATATACCTTTTATGTATCCTCAGTGCTCTTAGTATGCATACTTGTAATTCTTTAAATCTGATAACTGAGCATAATCCTGGTATTCTGTTAGGCCAGAAGACTAAATATCCCAGAGGCCTCGCTGGAGTTGGAGGCTGGAAAGCCCTATGCTATTTTGAGAAACCAGGGTCCTCTTTAGAATATACCCTGTAAATTAGGATTAGACCCCTCCAGGGGGAATTCTTTGGGATGGGGAGATATCACACTATTCATTCAAGCCTCTCATTGGGGCATCTTTTTAAATAAGTTAATTTGCAAGGTCTATAAATTGTATACACGATCTATCAGGTGTGTGCATTTTGGTGCATTCCACCTTGGCAAAGTGTTGCACCATAAAGATCCTTGGTATTAAATACCAAGGCAAAAACCCTTTATACCTTAACCATGTCTGGCTCTTAGTTTTTAGGACCAAGGAAAAGGCATCAAAACAAAGTTTAAAATGTCCACTGCCCAAAATAAAGCCCACAATCCTGCAAACCATTGCTTGTGCAAGTAATTCTAACACTTCTGGTGCAGGAGTATAAGAAACTCATATTAGCTTCTTGACTATTTTATGGAAAATAAAAATTAACTCATGTATACTCTCATTGTGAGCATGAAATGTTGGCTGTTTGGCATTCTGGACCCTATCCTGAGACCCAACAGCAACACTGCAACATAAAAGGTGGAACCTCCTGTGGATAAAACTGAAAAAGTAAAGCTCAATTACAGGAGCAGTAATAAAAAACAAAATTACAGCAAAAACACTTCTCAAGTCTCCTAAATATTAGGATTTCTGGTGAATTTGAAGTCTAGCATAAATAAACTCAAAGTTCACTAAATACAAGCCAATTTCATTTTAGTCTGTAACAACTCTTCCTTTAAGATAGCAGATTTAGGACCTGAATATTAAATATTTAATAGTATGTAAATAACCA
Organism: Pycnonotus jocosus; assembly: GCA_013400435.1. NCBI lineage: Eukaryota > Metazoa > Chordata > Aves > Passeriformes > Pycnonotidae > Pycnonotus > Pycnonotus jocosus. Next base: position 132,778 of record VWYP01000751.1, on the reverse strand, counting down.
TTGTTGTCCTATAAATAAAACATAAGAATGACCTTGGTTAGCCAATGCAACAAAGTTCAGGCTTTTCCAAAACTGTTGTTACATCACATGAAATCCAACGCTACCAGCCATACCAACTTCCCCTAAAACCTCTATATGGGCAAATATAAAAGTATTCAATCTCTGTTTTCTCTTCTCTTCCTCAATCCTCAGACATTTGTGTTTTGATTTATGTTTTAGGTTTTAGTGGCCACCCAAAACACAAAGGAAACTCAGTCAAAGCTGTTGACTCTTAGTTGGTTTTGGCATCAAATCCACATAAAGCCACAAATGCCAAGTTTCAGCATACAACCAGAGACTTTCCCAGATCTTCTTGAAAGATTTATTGTGATGAATACAGGCTGTGATGAACATGCGCTGGCATCTGGCAAATTATGATACTAGATGAGTCTTCCTGTGATCTCATGCTTTGCTAGAGACATCCAGAGCCCTCACTTATTTGAGACATCGAGTTTCACCATGGAGTGCTGGAAGTACATAAGCACTACCTTGCCAGGGACCCACACCCTCACCCCTTACCAAGTCACCTCCTGTACATACTCACATTTCCTCTGTTGATATAGACTGTGACTTGACCCTCATCTCTGATCTCAGAAAACATAGGTGCTCCAACCAGCAGGTCTGACAACCCATCAGAATTCAGGTCAACTGCACATAAGGAGGAGCCAAAGTAAGAGCCCATCTGTAACCAAGTTGAGTCACAACAAAGCATTCAGTATCTGCCCACACACAGGAGGAAATCATGTAAGAATGGTTTTTGTTTCATTTGGTTATTCTTTTAATTTCACAAGATGACTTGCTGCTTTATCACTCACAAGCACTCCTATAGAGAAAGCTTTAGGAATAACTCTGGCAGAAATGAAAACACTTTACTATAACAGTGCATCAAGTCTGCATGCATTACCAACAGAATAGAAGTTATACTCTAGGACACACTTAATTGAGACACCTAAAGAGCTTTCTTAGACTAGCTTTTGCTTGTCAAATGCATAAAACTAGGAAGGAGTGAAATGAGTTTCCCAAACCAGACCTGGACAGTGATTATTCATGCCCAGTGCCACACTTCCTTGAAGTTGGGTACCACAGATGATCTGGGGATACCTTAAAGAAATAATGAAAGAAAAACAGAAAAACGGGCAAGAGGTCATGAAAACAGGTATCTAAGGCTACATCTTGATTGTAGACTACCTTTCCCTGTTCTAGTTCTATTTATTTGTATCAATCACTGTCAAAGGGTGTCCAAAGACTGGTTGTGGGTCCTAATCATTGCCTTGCTGTCCATGTACAGGCAGGTAAGTTGATACAGAAACAAAGACTTTCAATAAAAGCACTTCAGTTGATACAGAACAAATGTATATTTCGGTCTCCACTTCTTACTGCTCGATAAACTTAATTGCTTAAAATAAAGAAATACATTAATTTCACCTCATTATTTTTTTTATATGGGTGAACATCGAAGACAATCTCCCAACCAGCACCCAACATTACAAATTTCAAAACACATTTAAACACAAGAAGGAAACCAAAAGCAAGAATGATATTTCACCCTTATTTCATTCACTTCTGCTAAGGTAACACAAGACATACTTTTGAAACCAACTACAAACTATAGCCTCAAAATTAAAAACTGCTTCACCAGGAAACTGGGAAAGTTACCACTTTGTATTTGAAATTGAGTGCTGTTTCCTACAAAGGAGTAAAAACTGATGTTAAAGAAATAATTATTTATGTTCTTGAATGCTTTTACATTCCTCATAGCAGATCTCTGACCTACCATCCTCTGTGCCTGTAAGTTAACATGCATTAACCAGAACTACTGGGCATGCTAGAAGATGGGCAGCTGCAATTCTATTCTATGCAGTCTATAAGATTTAAAAGTTGCTAAATATATTATAACGCCACAGTGACTAAAGAATAGCATTTCAGTTTGTTAATGGAGATTTTTGTGTTTGTGTGGCTTTAAAGTGGGACCTCAAATATAATTTGATTCCAATTCTTTTGTAGCTTAAGTTCCCCTGTGGATTTTTTGTTTATTTTTTTAATCCATAAAGCTTTTAAAAGAAATTTCTCACAGGGAAATTTCTCACGGGTAAGGAACAAAAGTTATGAAAAGCATTTTATTATGTACTCAGGCAGTCTTCAGGAAAAAGCTATTATTTACTTAACTGCAACATGGTATATCTGCAGCATGGGTGAGTTCACAGCACTCACAGTTCAGGTAAAAACCTGAAGTTTGAGCACTTAACATTTGTAACAAGGTACTGAATTTTCTTTTTTCTTGTCAGCATTTTATTTCCTAGTTCAGCCTCCATTAATTAAAAAGGGAAGGAAGAAACTGGCCTACTGTTCACACCTGCCTACCATGAATGTCAGAGCAATGAACTTTCACACAACTGGGGCAGATGTAGCATTTTGTGAGAGCTCATTTCCAAGCAGTGCTCATTGTTGAGCAGGTCTGGTTTTGCTTCTACCACAAAACAAAATAAAAACCAAAACCCAAACAAATAAGGTGATTTAGCACAGCCTTCTTTTTAAAATAAAATTCTCATCTGGATTTTAGAGAATTTGTAGAAGATGCTAATGAAAAAGAACCCTAAAACTACTTGAATTATGTAAATACTTGATTAGTTAAGTTACATATAAGAGTAAAGCAATTAAATTGAAAATGGGAAGGTTTTGGCTGAGACCTGGAAAGTTCCTGATGGCTCTACTTATTAGGTTGAGGAATAGTCAGGAGCACATCCTTAGGGACGTTTAAAACTCAACAGGGAAAGAGATTAACAGGAAGTAATCAAACACAGGAGATGCCCTGGATGAACTGGGAGGTCTTTTCCTTTCAAGATGTCTGTAATTCTGCTAGTGCAGACAAAGTAAAATTTTGGAGAGATCCTAAAATACAAGATGCACCACCTCCCTACACATTCTTGTAGATTTTTCATTAAATTTATTTCATTAAATTCAGTAAATTAACATACCCTATTCCAGGCAAGTTTTTAAATACTGCAACTGTGTCTTGCTGGGATAAAAATAACAAGATATAGTAACACTCCCAGCCTGAGGATACAGGCAAACACTTTGGGTCTTCCTGAGAGTAGCAGGTCTTACCCAAGCCAAAAGCCTTTATAAACACTTTTTTTCTCCTGTATTTCTTCTCCTTCCAGAAGAACACAGGAGGCCTCAGATAAGAGGTATCATTTAATCACTGAGTTACTCCCAAATAAAGCATTTTTTGTTGTTACCTATAGCTAGACATACTGTCCACTTTGTTTCTCCTGTAACACAGCTGCAGTAAGCCCCCAAATGAAGAACACAAGCTGTTCCCCATTCAAACACACTGGAGAAGCTAGATATCACTACCACTCACTAAATTTCACAGAGGGGGAGACAGCAGTCTCAAAAACAGAATGCAAGACTGATTTAGAGTGGGAAGGAGGAAATCATCATCTATCAAGGCAATGAAACTGATCCTCCACAAAACAGTGTAACTGCAATATCCCCCTTGTCACAGCACAACACAGGAAAACAGATTGGGGCTAACTAAACTCCAGGTTACCCACATCTCCCAGTAACATCTACTAAGAGCAAATCTCTGCGTCTAGGCTCACCTGGTGCCCCATGTCCCACATCTCAGAGGTACTGCTACAGTCACATAAAACTAAAGAGAACCACTACTACAATTTCCAGCAAGACCTTTTACATCAGTCACATGGGCATTGAGCAGACACTGCAGTGATGATGACTGCTACAGAAGAAACGACATACTGTAAAATAGGTTCAGCTCTTCTGGGAGGATGACAAGAAACAGGGTTTGCTGGACAACTTATGAAGCAGAGAATGAAAATGATGCTCCAGGATGACTCTGCCATTATTTCCCCCCTCTCTACCTCTTAATAGAAAACACACATACATAAATGCTCACCTTTTTTCCTGAAGCCTGAAAAATCTTTATTAGAGAGCCTGATTGTCTGTCCGTCCTGAAAATATAAACCTGAAAGGTGAAAAAAAAAATTAACCAATACTAACTATGAAGCACTTATGCTTTCTAAATAATATCTAAATCATGACTGTGGCTACTGCCAGGATCCAACTTCATGACCACTTCACTGGTCAGTCTTCTTTTAAAAGATGACAGAGTTCTCCACTGTCTTGAAAAATCACAGGCTTGTAATAAGAAACACTTGAATATTATCTAGTTGCCTACTTTTTTTGGTACACTTCTGTATGTGCACGTGTGCATTTAAAAGCACCTAGCCAAACAACTTTCCAACTCTCAAACAAGAGGCATCTGGAGATTGTCTGAAAATAAGTAGGCCAAAAGACTGAGAATGCATAACCCTGCTCCCCTTCCCTTATCTAGCATTCCCTTATCAAGAAAATGTGCCTGCTCATACTGCACAGCAAACTTCATGATGATTTAGCAACAGAGTAGAAATCTCAATCAGACCACCCTCAACATTTCTGCTGTTTCTGTCTGAAACAATTTTTGATTCAGGAAACTATTCAAACACAGCCTACTCATTGCTCACTCTCTCCACAGGAGAAACTGTGTAATCTGGAATCCTCAGGGATAAAAGTATTGATGATACAAGTTCAAGAACACATCTTTACCAAAATTTAAGATGTAAAGTGCATGGCTTGTATACAGGCATTCCCTTCAACAGAAAGGCTGGTTCAGTCAGTCTTTGAGACTCTTGTGGAATTTGACAGGCTCCCTCCTAGCAGGTGTTCATACAGTTTGTAGGACAGAGGATCCCTTACTTCCAAGGCCACGTGGCAGAGCCAAGCACTGAACACAGCAGAATATGTGGTGAGTCATTAACAGGTAGTGAGACAGAGTTCAAAGCTGTTTTCAGTCAAGAACACAGCACAGGTTTACTGTGGACAATTGCTCTATATACACAGGACTCTCTAGCTTTTGCAGTGGCATGTTTAGCAGCAACAGCATGTTGCCAGGTGTCTCAACTCCAAATCCATTAAATAATGACACTCTGTGACTTTGGAGAAATGACCCAGTCTCATTAAGAATCTTGGCTTTAACTTAAGTGAAAAAGTGTAACAATGCTAATCACTTTCTATCAGAGAAGTGGAAAAGATCAGCTTATTAGAGTGTTTGGAAAGCACAACAGCTCATTGTAATGTTCTGTATTCAGCATGTCTCGCAGAAACTTTGCTATGTGTTCCTGCAAAGGAACCCCCATCCCATGTCAAGGGAGAATAACATAAGCTTTTGCAACTAGAGCAGTAGTCTTTAAACTACAGAGCTATCTGTGCTCTTGTGGATCTCTTGCTAGCTGCTGCGTCTCCCCAACCTCCTCCTTGTAGAGAAATTAAATTTGTTCCACAGAAAAAAATCGCTTGGAAGGAAGGTGCACTGCAGCAGCTGTAACAGAACACCTGGGACAAGGAAACTATGTCTTTCTAATGCACATGTCCTCTCAGTAGCAACTGTGATGCTACTACATCCTGTATGTCCTAGTCATGTCAGATCAGGTGTGAGTATCAAGTTCATCCTCTACTTTTGTCCCATATTCCCCCCTCGCACTGCTACTCCCAGGACATGGTTACTTTCAAAAATAATCTGCCTAAACAGGATAGTGTTCCTCGTAGTGAAGACTTCTCACTGCTTATTATGATTCAGCTACAGCTCATGTCACTATAGAGCATGAGAGCCAAAGGGAGGAAGATGGAAGGGGGCTGCAGGACATCTCTGCTCAAGCAAGTGGTGACAGCAGGTCCCAAAAGGATTGCATTTTGAAGGAAGAGAGACAAAAGCAGATCCTTTACATTCCTTCCCTCCCTCTCCCTACTCCCACTTTTTCCACCTTTGGTTTAGAAGAGTGTAAGAGGTTACCCTCAACCAGTTTCTCCAACAGCATGTGGATACTCAGCACAGGAGAACCAGGCTTGCCCAACACATTAGCCACTTCCATCTAGCCATTCTCTTGTTTACATCTTTGGGACATTGAACCTATATATGCCTACAGGAAGATCTTTTTTGTCTCCTTCCTTCTTAAGAGACTATCACTTTAAGATTTCTAAGTACAGCTGGCAAAAATCCAGACTCTAATACACTAGACATCAATGAATTATGAAGTTTTTAAAATAGCATCAAATCACCTAATCTCATTCTATTAGAGATGTTATCTTGAAGTAAATACTGAAATAGTCAAATGTGTGAACAAAAGAAGCAGAAGACAAATTCCCTTTTACGAGTATCTTCATTTGTAGGAAAGTTTTAAGTAATACCCAAATGTCACAAATCCTGAAGAAAAGCAGTGTGAAAGATCTTGTCTGTGTCTCATTAAAATAGGTATTGTAAGGACTGTGTGGGAAAGAGAGGGGAGAGGGGCAAAGGATGCGAGGCATCAGGAGGGACAGGTTGAGAAAATTTGACAACTTCACCAAACTACCTCACCTATTCAGCGCTCAAAACTACCTGCAGACAAAAAACTCTGTCTTCTCACACATATTAGAACTGCATCAGTATTACATTTCATGCACTGTTGCATCCAACCACATTACTGTTTGATAAAGAGCCACACCTTTCCAATGCCTCCATCCTGGGGAGCTCCTCCTACAATGTCAGTGGTAGTCGGCTGAGAGAAATGACCTGCTGTCACCGCATATCCTGAGTGGTAAAGGAAATAAATAAATAAATAACCAACCATGACAGAAAGAGCCTGAGAAACAGATCAGACAGACAGATCAGACTTATAAGGCTTCACTGCTCCTGAGCTGCCCTTAAGAGTCCAACTCCCATTCTGCTCAGAATGCAACAATATTCTGTTCAAAAGTTCATGGGGATGGGAAGTGAGAGTGCACCCTCCTGTATCTTCCAAAAGCTGAGAGAAGAAAGCCATGTGTGTGGAGACGACCAAGGGACACAAGGAGCTCATACTGGGAGCAGTTTGCCAACTACAAGTCAAGAAAGGGAAGCAGTAAAACAGGAAAAGGCATACACAGAGAAAAGCAATCATATGACCACAGAAAAAGTACCATGTCAAAGAGCAACAGTCCCAATTGGATCAGACATAAGTGTCCTTTGGCTAAAATCACTGTCCAGGAAGGCTTGGAAAATCATGTTCCCTTTTGGTCAGGGGAGACAGAAGAGGACAGTAGACAAAGAGGTCAGAAAAGTCAATAGCTTAAAAAGACTCTTGTCTAGGCAAGAAGAAAAATGAGATGATATATCAAAGAAAAATGTGTGTATTTGAAAGAAAAACAAAGATTCAGTTTTGATATATTAAAACAATATGTAATAATTAACGATGAGTAGAGTAGCTTTCCTTTTAAGGCTCCTTTGTATTTGCCTTGCTCTTTTGCTACAAATTATGAGGCTCTCATCAACATGGTAAACCCTGTAATTCAAGTCTATCAGTGGCAAAACCTATTTGTCTGCAAACAGATGAAATTAAAACATTTACTTTTCATTTAGCTATCACCAAGCAGTATCTCCAAAATGATTAAAAAAAAAAAAATATTGAAGGTTAAGGGGACAATGAGAGGTTAGAACAAGACTTTAGTCAAACAGTATGAAACTGCTGAAATGCCTTCTAGGTCTCAACAGTCTTTGGCACTTCAGATTAGGTGGAAGCCTTTAAATTAAGTATTTTAGGGACATCAGCTGGCTCTAGAACGAGTAAAACCAATTGATTTAAAGATCTACCTATAGCCAAACCTTTCACATCTGCCTTCAGCTGACAATGACAAATTTAGATAGTGTTATTTTTGTTGAAATAAATGCATCTGCAATACAAGTTCTGTAATTAGTTGTTGTACCCATTTTAAAGGCGCATATAAGCAGACATGCAGTTCAACTAGTGACAAATAATCTGCCTGTTACAGGGCAAAGGAAGGAATGTTAAGAAGCCCACCACAATCCAATGTGCTGTTCAGTTAAAATGCCTTTTCTATATTAGCAAAAAAATTTGCAGCAAAGTAAGGGGGAAGGTGTTATAACAAGTAGAGAAAAAATTGAGTATTTTGAATGCTTCTTTGCTTCCAGATAAGCATCACTTTAATTCAAATATTCTTCCTTTCACACTTCCTATAAAAATACTCTACATCACCATAGAAAAATACAGTATCAACTTTATAGCATCAAAACCTTGAAAGACATTGTTGGACAATTTCTGATTCACAGTGAGCACTACAGAGCTGCTTACCAAGGTATGTGTACCTCCTGGCTATCACAGCATCATCATTCAGCTTGTAATATGTGTTGTCAGTGAGATTTAGTACTTTGACAGTTCCTGTCCAATAATAAGATCCTGGTGCACCAATGATAACCAGTTCCTACAAAAGGAAAAATGGAAGTGTGTGGGGAAAAGGGTAGAAAGAAAAAATAACAATCAAAACTTTACGCATTAATGGAGAAGGGACAGGATATTTACTTAAAACACCAATAAGTCCCTCTGTAACAACCTCTATTCTTTGTGCATTTGGACAGTATCCTTCCTTCTTCCCAAATGTGGAGGTCCGTATACCCTAGGAACACACTGCCCTTTTATGGTCCACTTCTGCTCAGCTCTTCTCCTGCAACAGAAGACTTTCCTCAACCTTATTAACCATCAAGCTTATCCCTGCTAACATAGTTCTCTGAAAAATCTCTCTACTTGTTGCTTTTCCCAAAAATCCTTCAAAAGACCCAGAGACAGAAGTACTCCAGCCCACCCACAACCCATCACTCAGCTACAGATCATGCCCTGATGCTGGCTGACATACTATACTAACCAACCATGATGGAAACAGCATAAAGGTTTTTGATTTTACAACTATGAAACTAAACAGCTGCCATGCACTCAACAAGCAGGATGTGTGTTATATCCTAGGTGGAACATTTTGCCCAGCTCTGTCATCAGATACACTCTGGTCTTCGAGAGACAAGCTGCCTATAGAGTCATCATAGAATCATAAAATGGCTTGGGATCATTACAGACAACCAGAGTGATTGAGCATTTTAAAAGACCATAGAAATCAGGCACAGTTTGATCCAGCATTGAAAGGTAGATGGTCATGGATAATGTTTTTGAGTCAAAATCCAAGGTACATTTACTTTCAAGAGAAATGCACAAAATATTGTCCCAAAACATCCAGCATCCTTGCAGAACCTTGTTCCTGGATGTGGTTTTAAATACCTTCAGCAAGGGACCAAATTAAGTCTGAGGAGCATTAAGGTCAGGAAGTTCTCCATTCCCCAAGAAGACATGTGAACAGCTGCTTTCCTCCCATCTCCATTCAATGCAAAACCACGGATGGATTTCATCCTTTGCAGGAAATTGCTATCATAACCGAGTCCCCTTCAGGTGACCAGTTCCAGTCGGGGGGGAAACGTAAAACAAGGTATTCTCCTAATAAGACTACAGGGACTGGACTGCAAAACCAACCAAAGAGCAGGATTTGCTTAGAAATAGTTTTTTCCTCATTACAGGTCATACCTGTCAGGTCACTTACTGACAAGAACAACTACCAACCATAACACTGTATATATGATAGAAGATTGCTTGTTTGACCCAAAAAGCCATTTATCTGCATTTCCCGCTGCTATCAGGCCGAAGTGATAAAAGTTCAAAGGTATTTTTTGAACTAAGTAGCAAAGCAGAATTTAAGCCTGGGAGCAGAAACAGGATGGAGAGAGCAGACAAGTCAGGAAACAGCTGCTGCTGGCTGAACATCCAGTTACTAGACAGTGCCCTTGTGGCAACATTTCCTGCCATCCCAGTTTACCGAAATGACAAAAGGCAATTTCTGAAAGAGAAAACTTTTATTCTATTTGTATCAATCTGGACAATACATTCTGTAGATCAATGCATATATATAATTAGGAACGGGTATGTGTTCTTAAAAAACTTAAAATAAAACCAAAACAAGCAAAAAAGACACAACCCTGAAACATTAACAACAAAATAAAAAATCCATACATAAGGGAATAAATTAATTCCTGACAAAACTGAAATATGGCTGATAGATTTCTGTCCAGGAAAAAATGTTGTCAAGTATTTAGAACTGTAGTGCATATATTCTACCATACTATTTTTTCTCCATTTTTCTGCAACAAAGAACTGTAGCAGAACTGAAAAAAAAAAAAAAAAAGTGTTTATCTTCTATATGTATGTGTATGGATGTGCATTATATTCATGCACATGTACACATACATAAAACGGTTTGGGAGAAGACAGTTTTACATCATCACTTACAGTAAAGAGCTAATGACAGACAAAGAAATACCTTTATGCAAGTTTCGGGATGTACAAAATAAGAATTTTCCCTGAAGACATTTCCAGAGTCAATTCATTTATACTTGTCCACAAAACTTGAGAGACACATACACATATGTATGAACCACTGCGCAGTCACTGTGCAAGAAATTGACACCTGAGAAGCTAGACAAGGCAGGAGGGTGTTTGCTGGTAGGAAGAGACCATTTTCAGCACTCAGCCCGCTGTCCAAACCATGCTTGGGAATCTCCTCCTGGAGCATGTAACAGGAGAGCCACATACCAACCCCACTTCCACGCATGTGCTCTGGCTCACCTCAGTGAAGAAGCCTGCGATTCCTGCCTGGCATGAACCATGTTCCTCCCCATACTTCTTCTTGTACTCTGGAGGGAAGAAGGGAAGAAAACAAACTATGGTCATCCCTGGCACAGCAGACACTCTTCTTCACCCGAGCCACCTGCATAGCAATGCAGACTGGAGAAACACCAGCATGCAAGGCTCCTGGGCTTTATCAGTGGATCGGCCACCAACGTGCATCATGCAGCATACTAACCCACATCAGGGTGCATTGCAGGCAGCCAGCTAGGGAGAGAGGCCAGAGTGCTCCTACAGAGATGCTAAACAAGCAGTACCACAGTAGCATGAAAAGAGCAGCAGCATCACTCCAGTAAGACACATTAGAAGAGGCTTCCATCTGTGGCAGGTCACCACAGCTCTGAATAGGAGAGCAAAAAGTGATGCACGTGCCTGTGTGCCCAGACTCTGCACTAGGAGGCTTAACTCTCAGGCCCATTACCACCTCAGAGAAATAAAGTGATCTTCCGCTACAATGACAGTCATCAAAGCCCCTGCAAACATTTCCGGTGAGGGTGCTTCAGGACACAAGCTCCAGGAAGAAAACAGTGACTGAGGAAAAGCCATGTGTTTCTACATGATCAGCCAACAGTCTCTTTTGCAGAATGTTTAGATCTGCTGCTTTTCATGGCCACGTGCACAGAGCCCCCTGTTCACAGGGAACCCAATCAGCACCCTACAGCTTTTGTTTATGGATTTTACATATCAATCACTTGCCCTATCAAACCTGAGGAAATTTTAATTTATCTTTTCGATGATGAGGAAAAAAATATTTCTAGGAATACATTGAGTTCAGAGTGGGGAGCAGGAAAAAGTGAAAAAAATCACTTTCCACCCTCCCCTAATTCAAATATTTTCATCTTGAAAGTCTTTGAAACTTACAGCTGGATCAGAGCCTTTGCATTTTTTTTCCAGAGTATCATTTTCAAATATCTACAAAACTATCACTACTTCCTGTATATTACAGTAATTCATGTTCAAAAACAATTTACCATATCACCTGATAATTGTGAAACTTTTTTATACTCTTTTTTTCTAAAATTTATTTTAAGCCCCATTAACTCACTGCTAAACGATAAAATCATAACAAAATCAATGAGCAAACTACCTCTGGAACCAAGCAGGTTCCTTTGGAGTTGCATTTTGTCTTATTGAAGATCAGAAGGAATTAATTATAAAAACTGCCTTCTTTTAAAATATTTTATGTTGACATGCATATACACACACACCCCATTCTCCCTTTTGTATTACATACAGTCTCTTCCTGACATCACAAAGATGTTCAGAATTTCAGACATTTGCTGAGGTCATACCAGTTGCACCAGGAGAGGTTCAGTTGGAGACACCACACAAAATAGAGACTTGATCCACAAATTACAGTCCAAATGCCCAACACACTTGGCCAAGGCAGAGTCTTGCTAAAGCAGACCAGAAGTACAGCTGGGTCTCCTAGTGGTAATGGGTGACAATTCCACTGAGAACTGAAGCCCATTAATATAGCTATTCAGCAAGTGTTGAAATTCTGAATTGCTAACTCTCCATATACAGATTCTCCCGGCAGTACTTGCCCAGGAAAAAATATTTTTCTATCAATGTGAAAATTTTTTTCATTAAGAGAGTCAAGGAGAAGATATTTCTCTCTCCAGTATTTCCTGAAAAATAATTCTGTGCATGTCCTAAAAGCCCTGCATTCACTATAGCAGGATCCTTACCCTTGCATGATGCAATGAAGAAGGTCAAAGTCCATTTGAAATTAAATCTGGTGAAGGATATCAAGGCTAACAAGAAAGGCTTCCTCAGATACATCAGCAACAAAAGGATACTCAGGAAAATGTAGGGCCCACTGCTGAATGGAAACAGGGACCCCTTGCAACAGAAAGTGCAGAGAAGGCTGAAGTACTAAATGGCTTCTCTGGCTGCCTGTTTTGAAGTCTAGGGTGACATTTGCTTTCTTCCTGTCTTCAGGCTCTCTTTGCTTTAGTCTTCACTGCCAAGGCCATGACATTTCACAAGTGCAAATGTAAGCACAGAGGCCCAAACACCTCAGACATTGGAGTTGTTTGAGAATTTAAGGCACTAGTGACACAGAAGGGAGATCAGCACACCACATTTTGGCGGGAATCAAGACAGATGTAGTCTTCCCTAAGGAGCCAGCAGTCCAGTACAGACACTGGGCTCCTGGATTTTCACCTAACCCTTTCAGCACAAAACTACCCATCTTTGTCTGCCTTTCTAACTCCCATCTGCAGTGACGTACACCTGCCTCCATACCCAAGCAAGATTCCTTTCCACTCATGCACCCACGACTAAGGGGTGCCACCCATCTTAGATGGTTACATCCCAGCATCACAGATTTCTATCTGCTCCCTAGAGCCAGTCTGCCTCTTCCAAGCAAGAGATGAGCCCAAAAGGGATGAAAACCAAGATAGCACCTACTTTGCCTCCATTTCAGTGCACAGTAGTGACACCTGTCACTCATCCAACTTAGCCAGCCAGCCATGAAGTAAAGCAATCAAATTGTATCAGCTCACAGTTTTTGTACACCTGAATAACAACCTTTGCATGAGGTTAAATTCATTTGTTTTTGCATAGCTCTAGGCAATAACTTCAGTCAAGAACAAATTTGTTGTTTCTACACTTCTTTATTCTTTCTTGTCTGCCTGCCGACTGCTGTACATTTCCTGATTACACAGACTGCAAGCCATGAAACTGCTGCAGCAACAGCTGACAGCAAAGCAGCATAATAAGGCTGAGTCTGGAAAAGGTTGCAGCCTGTGCTACTTCAAAGATGTGCCATGAATAATACATACAGGAAAAAAAGAGAAGACAATGGCAGTGGTTTGTAGCCAGGATAATCTCAGGTTAGAAGAGAAGTGAGACCAAGGAAGCAGTAATTGCATAAAACAACACACAAGCAAAAAGAATAAGCTTTGATATGTGATAATTCTGAAGGCAAATGCCCCTGAACTTTTTCTTTGAGCAAAACTCTCAGCCAGACTCTAAGCAAACTTCAATGCCATAAAATAAACTGCAGAGTGCAATAAAATAATCTATCTTTCTCAAAGATGTAATCTATCACATGGACTGAAAGCTTTTTGTTTCCTATCTTACATTGTTTCACTACTCTAGGAAGAAACAGTAGTAATTTTTCTGACCTAGCATTGTGATACTGAGTTTCCACCACAAAGCAGGGATGTTTCGATATCAATCTCTCAGAAAACTAAATGTGGTTTGGACCAGTGGGAAAAATTACTTTTTCTTTTGGAGGGAAGGAATATGAGCATGTGCTGTTCCCCTTATTTACTAACCAAAAGGACCATCAGACTTCCCCACTTCCACCATCAATTCTTACCACAGAGGAGTAGGAAACCATCCCAGCTCTCCTCATCAGCTGGACTGCCTCTCACAGCACACACAACCATCCTTCTTTGCAAACTAAATGCATTGGGGAAATGAAGAGGTAGCCCCCTTTTTTGGCAAGCCATTAAAACTATGAGAAAAATAACCAATTGAAAGTATTGCCTGGAAAACTGAGGCCCCATACATCAGCTATACCACAAAGGACATCCAGCTCATCTAAACCAGATTAGTTCCTACTCAGGGAGATTGTATTTAACTATGAAGTTTGCTGCTGTGTTCTACTTATCTCTCAATTCCAGACTTCTGTCAGCCCTTTCAGGGAAGCCAGACAAGAATAAGATGGATTGAGACAACCATGCTGTTGCATCAGTGCCATCTAGTCAAGAAACTTCCATTTCCTCCATGAATGGACACTAACGTGCATTCAGCTGGCCTGCACCCTTCACCAGTTGAGGCTTATCACCTTAGCTGCACTAAAAACAAGGCTTCTGGAAGCAAGCACACTACTATCTACCCCTATTTGCACACGGCAAAATCTAGAGAAGGCTGAGACACTGGAATCTTGCCAGGCAAAGGCATGTGTCCTAGTGCAGGGTTTGCATCCACAGGTCTGGTAGCCTCCCAGCAATGGCCACAGAGGCTGTCAGTGTAGAAGCACTCCAGACTGAATGCTTTGCACTAGCCATTCATCAGTGTCAGTGGAGGAAAATTATTCTGCCCCTTCTGGAAGGTGAAGAAAAAGAGTTACAAGGATGACTGCAAACTTATTTCACAGCAAACCTTGGTGTGCGACACACCACATCTATCTCTCTTGGAGCTTGTTCTTTTATTGAAATTTAAAGAATCAGGAGTAAACAAATGCAACTATTCCTTGTGACACTGTGATTTCATGTTTAATGGGGTGAGAGGCCTGAGTGGAAATCAGTCCCAACTTTCAATTTTCTCTTTACCATGCAGTGAAATTAAGCTAGCATAGTACTGCATCAACCCTGCCAACTTTCCATTGGCTGCTCTACGTGTACTAGGCCCACACACTTCTATTTTTTAGCAATTCCTGGCAAATATCCTGTCAGATTAACAGCAGTTTTACTCCAAAAACATGACGCATAGAAAAACACAAGTGATTCTTCTCTTCCAGAAACTACATCCCCACCACGGCTTCAGGCAGCTCAGGAGCAGTAACGAAGGCTCAGAGGGAGCCCCATTGGCATCCCTGCATATGCACATCGTCCATAAAGTTAATATCAGACGATTTGCAGTGTATGACATCAGTGTGGGGTCTTATCCTGATTTGTTGACAGTAATAAGGAAGGCAGGGAGGCAGGGAAGGGCAAACACAGTAGGACAGTACTCACAGCAGGAAGGCCTACACAGCTTATATGTGCTCTGCTACACAGCAGCCTCACAGCAGCTAGCATGGCTGGGACAAGTCCCTCAAAACTTCTCTGTCACAGCTAGACTTTAGCTAAGACAAAATAAATCTGGTCATGGCAAGTCCAGTTTGGCTGACTTGGCTTGTTCCTGAAGTCCCTAGGTGAATAAGAGAGCTCATGCAGAGACCTCAGCCAATCACAGTCAGTCCAGAGAGCAGACATCACTGGTCAAGGAGCTGGGAAAGGCTAAGACTCTGACCAATGAGTTGTCTAGACCCAGGAGTTTTGAATTCTCTATATAAGTGAATTCTGAACAATAAAACAGGCGGTTTGTCTTATGACCAAGAGGATTCAAGTCATGATTTCTGTCTCCAACCTATGACCGTTGTGTAATACTTCTCATGTTTCAAATAATGACCAGTTTCAGGGCAGGGAAACATTCAATGCACAAGTGTATGCTATCTCCAAAAGCTACGTGGGTTTGCAATGGCAGATTCCTAAGCAAAGCCTAAAGGGAAGTGACAAGCCACCTCAGAAGAGTAAGCATTAAACAGACAGCTTTAAACCACCACACACAGTTCTAGCAGAGGTCTGGCTTTACAGGCCACTGAGCTAGAATCTGGCCACTCGAAAGCAACAGAGAAACCTGCCAGGACATTCACTGCCTTATCTCACTCCAACTTACTAATGCCAGCTATAGAAAGGAGGGCAAACAGATAAAAGCAAATAAGTAAAATCAGAGGTCTTGCCCACAACAAACCCTGCTGTGTTTTGTCCTCCAAACTCCCCCACTTCCTCAGGCTCCTGCAGTGAAGAAGTGAAAGAAAGGAGGAAGCAAGTGTGCTTTCCCCAAAATGGCCCTTTCAAAGCCAATTATCTTAGGAGATATCCTATCTTCTACCTAACAATAGACTTGTGCCTCTAGTTTAGTTAATTGTTCTTGGCCAAGGAGACTCTGTCTTCAAAAGTCTTTAAGAAACAGAAATATGATATAAAAGTTTCACATGCACTAGAGAAGGAGAAATTAAAATGATGGCACTTGGGATTTGGTGCAGAACCAAAAGGCACAGCCCATGGCTCAGAGCTGGAGCCCTCCCTCTGCATCTTCCCCTAACCCAGACCTCAACACAGCAGCAATTTAATAGAAATTGTTGTAGAAGTACCTTAAAGTCAGGAAAGTAACCCTTCTCCTTGTCCCACATCCCAATCCTTTCATAAATGACAATGTAAAAATCAAAGTATTTCCATAAGATAGGTAAATTGGTACATGATAGCAGCTTAATTCAGGATTTTTATTCCATGTCACAATGAAGCATAAGAGGCCAAGCTCATGTCAATATCTTCTCATTATTTACCTAAGGAGAGAGCTGCTGCCTCAAAACACAATTCAGAAACTTTATATTCCTCCATGCACTTAACAAGTCACAGAACTCAGTCATCGTGCTAGTCTCCCAACTTCATCCAAAACCCCAACTGCCACCACAGCTGTGCCACCAAGCAGCCACATATCACAAAATGTGATACCCAAAAAAAAAAAAGAAAAAAAAACCAAAAACAAAAAAAACCCCAACACCTCATCACCACCAAAAAAAAAACGCACAAAACAAAACAAAAAAACCCACCAAATCAGTAGTGAAGGTTACTGTAGTACTAGAAGCATAACAACAGACATTTTAAGCTCCACTCCTGGTCTGACTCCTTACCTTCATAGCAGGGCAAGAGCTTCCTCCCTTTGGACTGCAGGTCAGGAGGAACGATGTTGCAGAAGCCATGGGGCAAGATGTACTCTGTCTCATAGTAGATGTTTTTCCAGCGGTGCGCACATGCCTAAATAGATCATATAACATGGGTTATTGGCCCAGAGTCACAGGACATCACTCCAACCAAAGCAGAGCATGCATGAACAGGACCACTCAGCATCGCCTTCACACCACAAATCCATTGTACTCTCCTGACATTCCACTGTTTCTAGCTAAAGTATCTTCTCATTGTTAGCTTCTACAGCTCAGGACACTGTCTGACCTGGCAGCTCAGATCTCAGCCTTCACATGTATATAACTAGGAAAACAAGAGATCTCAGAGCCTATACTGGAAATTTCAAAATCTCTGATTGCGCATGAATCCTTGCAGACAGCAAAGCTTTTCTAACTAACACAATTCAGCAAAAGGTGAAAAACAGGAATAAAGACACTGAGAATACTTAGACGGTTAAACCACCAAATAGTACATGTGTGAGTCAAAGGTTGGTTTCCACAGGGAAAGACAACTCTGTCTTCTGGTGGCAGATGTGCTAAGCCTTGCTTACTGGCAGTGAATTTAACTGAAAATGCCAAGGATTTTGTAGCAACAAGAGTGGCAATATTAGCCAAGGTGCAGACAAACTGAGCAGAGCTTTATAGTGAAGAATGAGATCATCCTGAAGAACAAGGCTCACCAGGACACTTGCTCACTACAACTCCCATGCACAGGCACACATGCAAGCAATGTAGAGCCTGGTTCACACCTCCATAGAATCCATTTGCTCCAAAAACTAACACTGCATTGTTGCCAGCCAAACCACAAATTGCCTTCTGCTCAGGATTTGGAATAAAAGAAAAGAAAATGTGAAACAGCAAGGGCTTTGAACTTAGCACGTGCCAGACCATATCTCCACCTGGTCTGGGTCTACACTGAAGCTACTGTAAATGTGTTAATTTATAATTCAAGGCTTAACCCCATGCCAAGAGAGAAAGTCTCTATGCTACAAATAATCTCCTCCACATGCCTTCAACTGTTCCTGGAGGCTTTGCATCAACCCCCTTCATGAACCCTATATTGGACCGTATCCTTCCCAGATGAGATACCCTCTGTCTTCCCATTTCTGTGCACTACCACACTTTTCTGCTTCAGCACCTCAGAGCATCTCAACATTGTTAAAAATTATATCCACTCATAAAGCAGGCACAGCTGTGTCATCTCTCCCCTAAAGGACATGGGAAGTGTATCAGTCACTGAGAAGCTCAAAATTCAATCCAGCTGTCAAGAGATTTCAATATACTTATGTCCAGAAAGAAATACATAGTTAATACTACTCTCAAAGAGCAAAATCAGTTGTGCAAAACCTGTTCTACTGTTAGTAGTGCTACATTTGGAGTTTGATATTTACTGCTTTCCTATTTCCTGTGCTCAAGAAGAGGCACATACTTCCACATATGGCTATCACAGAGGGACAATGATGGTCTCCATAAAGTTTTGTGCCACACTGCATGCTGCAGGCTGCCACCTGTAAGGCAAAGAATCCTTCTGAGGGCACTCCAGTCCACAGCCAAATGCATGTGAGAAGTACAATAAAGAGCAGCTTTGGAGACTCCTGCATGCACTTTCAGGACCCTCAGTTATGATTTCCATCCCCACACACTACTCATTCAAAAATTAACAGCAACAGACAACCAACATGTGAAATGCTCATTTTCAGCAAAACCAGGAAATAGTTTTGATGGATGGATCTGTGCTGTGAGCACAAATATACACATACACAACCCTTGCAAAGACAATGCCATAAAGACACATACCATTACAGCAACAGTCAAGTCAATCCCAACTCTGGATATAAACTCAAATGGAAACAGATCAAGAGTATCTTTTAAAATTTTGTTAATATAAAGGATTGTGGTATTGTAAATTCCTTGATACTTTATATTTCAGAAACTGCAAGATACATAAATTAGCCTACTTATTAATTTCTCTCAGAAGAGTACAAACAATGGAGTCAGGCAGAGCAGCAGCATTTCATCATAAGCAGGTGGCTTTGCTCAGGAATGAGGTGCAGAGGCCAAAAAATATAAAACAGTATAAGGAGAGAAAAAGCTGCTGTTGAGTAAGAAGTATTTTAACATCAACTGGAGGCTATGGACTCAGTCTAGCAATTCTTAATTGCTGGGCAGACTTAAACCAATCCATTAAGTCTTGAGTTAATCACCACATTTCTGTTCCTTCATCACAATGTTCAGTAGTTCACCACTGACTGCCTTACTCTGCAAACCTTCAAGGGATGAACTCTCCTTAGTTACCTGAGTCAGTGCTTCCCCAGACTTCCCTGTGCCACAGCAACAGATTTTGACATTTTCACGATGGACAGGAGTCCAGCAGCTCCTCTTCCTCCTAAAACTCATTTCTCTACAGCCAGACAACCAGCACATTTGTCTCCCTATCACAATACATCTGATTTTGGTTTTTCTGTCTTCTCAAAAGCGTTTAGAGTTGATTACAGTTCATTGTTGCCACATCATTCAGCGTTGCCAAGGCAAGGTGATGTGGTTACAGGCTTCCTTCTCTGGCAGCAAAAGCACAGATCTGAAGAAGTCTTTGGCACAACAGTGAAATTTGAGGCCATTGCAAACAACTGACAGCCTATGCACCCTATTTTAGATGCAAGTTATAAGTGGGTCCCTGTGCTCTAAGAAAACCATCAGTGTACTTTGGTGCACAGCAGCTGCTGCTGGGGTACAGGTTCCAGCTCTACACAGAACAGGGGAGAAATGATGCAAACACTTGAAGCAAAATAAAATGCTTCTAAGCAAAGCAAGATGAGATAGCTATTGATGGCCAACACTGCATCACCAAAATATAATGAATAGGCTATTTCAGAACTGCTGACACTTGGCCCTTTTGCATATTGTTCCAGCCATGGGCTTTGCTCCACAGGAAGAGCAACACAATTACAGAAATGGCAGGTATTTAGGAAGGCAAGACTCAAGGATGTGGCTTATCTCCAAATCACAATGCACCATCCCTGGTTCCTCTCCTAGGAAAAGTAAAAGAAGGAATTTTACTGTTACAGTTTGGAAAGAGTGGGCAGTCTCAGATGTATTACAGCAGTACTGAGATAAATGCAGATTGACTGATAGTATATCCAAGGACAAGAAGCTTTCTTATTTAATCTCACTCCTACATTTGTTTATATCCTCACTGTTTGATACTTTACTATTTAATCCATCACACAAACACCAAATTCTGGTTTAGTAACATCCTGGCACAATATGGGCTCAAACATAATCCACATTTTACCAAACACCAGCTAAAGCCCTCTGGCATGCTCCTCACCTTCCCTACTGCCAACTGCCACTGAAGCTAATACTCCTATCAGGCAACTGGGGAAGGCTGAAAAGAAAAACATTTAGACCACTAAGCAGCTACAAAGCAAAAGTAACAACTTCTTTATACAACCCACCCTACAGTTAAACTGTGGGACTAGTTAATCTAACACAGGATATCAAGTGCATGAATATTTCACACAGGCAACTACACTTGTTTATGAAAAAAAAAAAAAATCCATCCAGGGCTAATAACCAGACAGATATTATTCTGACTTAAAGGAATCTCTGGAACAGATGCAGTAAATAGAGCTGTAATGTTTGACAATATAGACTGTACACACTCCTAACTAAAGAAAAACACCCATGTTATCTAGCTATTTTAAAAATAAATTGGCAAATACAGCTATGAACACAAATTCAGACACACCTTCTCAGAACACCAGTTTTCCAAATGGGCTTCAAAGAAATCCGGCATTTTAAAGATATGCTAATCCTTAAAACTAGAAGAGCACATGTATTGGAAACTATCTGCGGGAAACTCACAAATCTTTTTCAGTAAAAAATTCTCAAAACAGAGAGCAACAATGACCTGAAACATCCAAGTAATTTCCTTCCACAAATGAATCTGTATACAATCATTTCAGGCTCTGTTTACATACAGATGTGCATAGATGTATAATTAGTAGTTTAAGACTTTAGTGATAAATAGTAATGAGAATTATATAATTAAATATTCTCCAGTATCTGGACATGATCTATGTGGTGAGGGGCACCATAATCTTGTCAGATGGCTGGATTAGGGTTGTTTTAAATCAGTGTCACTTGTGGAGACATTTTACCAGCCTAAGCTGCACTGAAATAAGCATACCACCAGCTGTGTATTTTACTTTACCTACATTTCACTTTTAACCTTCTTTATGTGTGAAATTTCTACCTCCTCAACCCGAATCCAACGTCTATAACCTCAGCCCTAAACCAAGACCACCCATGTCTCTCAGCCTTGTAGCCTCCATTTAGGCAGCCAGCACTCAGCTTGGCAGTTGCTTGGGGTTTTTTGTCCCATCAGCATTCCCTTCAATTATTGTTTCTGTCTAGGGAGATGACCCCTAAGCATCAGCTGGCAACCTGTTTCCCTTTGAACCAAAATACACAAACTCGCTATTTTTAAGATATAATTTTGACAAAAAATAAAGCGTTGCTTAAAAAAAGTATGAAAACCTTCTAAAAATCGATTAGTATGAACTTGTCTATTTCAGCCTGATGACCAGACAATGAAAAGGATGCTGTTTCTCAAGGGTAGTGTTATCCTGATCAATGTAAGTTACTCCTCAGTTGTCACACACAAGTGAGCACAAATACAGCTCAGGATACACCTTGAAAATATGAATTGCTTGCACTAGCATGAATGCCTTAATTTTGTCCTCTGTTATACATGTTTACAGTGTATTTTATTTATGGCCCTCTTTCTCCCCTCCTCTAGTCCTGAACATGTTTAGAACATCCAAGAAAAGCAAAGGTAGCCCCTATCACACTAACAAGGTATATACCAAGAGAGACAAGGCAAAAAAATTCAAGTACTGTGACAGAAAGGTATCAAACTTACCTGCTCTCCCACAGGGAAGTCAGTACTCAAGGATTTGAGGCATAAGCACCTGGATTCTACGCACATATTAAAAAAAAAAAAAAGTCTTTGAGGCAAGCAGGTTTGTCCTCTTGCCTTTCACAGGTGATTGGTACAATAATCACTGCACAAGATCTTTCTCACTAGCCGCTTTCTGACAGTTTGATGTTAAATACAAGGGCAGTCTCTATATCACTGGAAAGATGGGGCCAACTGAAAGTTTCCTACTCACAGACAGTGCTGTTTAGAATTAGACTGCTGTTAGGGTTACCCTGATACAACCTTGACATCTGCCTGCCACATACAATATGCACAACATTTTGCAGCAAATTTATTTTTATTTCTGTTAACATGCCTGTAGACACACTCATTAAGGTAGACAGTCAGAACCCAACCACAGATGTATATACAGGCAATTATTTATCATAATGTAAAATACCTATGCATTCTAGAAAGGGTTTTGCCCAGGACTCTATGATATCACAGGAAAAGTTTCATAAAGAAATACTGTGCATCCTAAGGATCGCATCTGCTCTCCTTGTCCTGTCTACGTGCATAGTAACCATACTGAAAACAAGAAGTCAATCCACACACAGTTAAGACATCTCTATTTGCAGCTCTTCTACCTTATTAATAGGAAATTAATGGAGAAATGAAAAACATGGTCACAAAAAACAATTTGCATTTTTCCTTGTGTTGGGGGTTAGATTTGGGGGTTTTTTTTCTTTTTCTTCTCACTCATAGAATTTTTTCCCATATGTTGCTAGGGAACTAATTACTGGGTACTTATGGGTACTCAGACAGAAGAAGAGGGTAAGAGGAAGAACTGGCTACCCCTTTTGTCTCTCTGGGAATGTCTCTCGGAGGGGGAGGCAACACAAGTTCTTTGGGGCAGATAAAAGAGCGGGAGGCAGTTTCGCTACTTCTTGCTCTCTCTGGGCACTCATAGGAGAGAACACAACCAGGCTGGTTTCTTTATTCTTGCTGCGGGAGAAGTTCCACTGTCACCAGAAAACGCCCAGTCCTGAGAAAATCTCTGCTTGGTGTGACCTGCACCTCCCCCTTGCCTGCCAGGGACATCCAGCCTCCTGCCTGCAGGGGCACCAAGACCAAACTGCCCCGGGTTTTGGGAAGCAAGGCTTTTCAAGGTTCCTGGTAATGTTTTGTTATTAATGTTGTAGTTGTTGGTTTTCCTTTGTTTGCTTTGTTATACATACTTGTAAAGAGCTGCTATTTCCTATTCCCATAACTCTGCCTGAAAAAAGCCCTTTAAAATTTTTTTTCTAAATTATAATAATTTGGAGGGAGGGGATTTAAATTGTCCAGATATCTGCCTTTCAAACCAAGACACCTTGTAAGTTTTGAGACACAATTCATATGCTCAAGGAAAATGTATGCTTTCATATTTCCTACATAAATACAGAGAAACTACAAAAAGAACAAATTAGTAGAATACCTCCCAGACAAATTGTATTATTCAGTTCAAAGATAGAAACCCTCAGATTTAGAAGGAAGTCCTTGGCTGACACAAGTCGGGTGTGATGGCTGGAATCCTCCCTCTATAAACCACATCTTCTAGCTGAGGCTCACTTCTGCTTGAATAAAGGGACTATAGATAATCTGCTGCCTCTTGCTCTGGACTCCATCAGTCACTGCCAAACACAATTCTGATGTGCTCAGTCAGGCAGCAGCTACATTTTTAATGAGATCAAAGAATAGCATGGACTTACCAGGACACTTCCATCAGCTTTTGGCTGTCTAGCTAGGCTCACACCCATCCATTCATCATCTCTGTCTTCCTTACAGGTCTTTCCACAGAGCATGCCCCGAGAATTGCCTACAGAAAAAAAATGAAAAGGCAGCAAGCCAAGGAGACCTGAGTTTTAAATACCTACCAAAGAATCCTGATAAGAAAAGAGATTGCCCATCAAGTATCTGACAATGCTTTTCTTCCCCCCTGCATCCTGATTATTTATTAGTTCTTGAATGCATTAACTGGGGCAATGTTCTCACTCTTAAGTGGCACCATACACATAAACAGCTGAGGACAGACCCTGTTCCCAACATCCACCAGCTATCACACTATCTTCACAGCTCTATTTAAATGAACCATCAATCCATCAAGTCAATGGGAGAGGTATCAGATTGCCTCCTGAATGCAATCTTGAAAATGAGATCAGAGCGCTTAAAAAATAATGAGGCTGAAATCCATAGTCCCATCAGGCAGCACTCATGAATCCATGACAATTTACAATCTGGTAGAGGACAAACCATTTAGCAAAAACATTGTTTTAACACATGTAAGCTTCATAAACAGAAATTCTACTTAGTATAAGTATGGAAAGATGAACAATGCTGTTTTTTTATAGGCAGAAAAAGCAACATGATACCAAGAAAATCAAAATATTAAAATGCTTCAGTTTTTATCATCATTCTCCAGCAGGAAATTTTAGATCATAATTTTACTTTAGGCCTCCACCTTCCCCTGCCCCAGACAATTCATCAGAGGAACTGAAGTCAACTCTGATCCCATGCAACGGCATACAAGTGGTCTCACTGAGACCACTTTAGTACAAAAAGTAAACTCAAGAAATTATTTGCTGCATTATGAGAGAACCCATAGATCACCACATTACTAATTTAAACACCACATATCATGAACCCATCACTGCATTGCCTGGGGTCATCTCATGCACTCTTACTTCAGCACTGTCTGGAGCAGGCCATAGCACTCTGAAACACTTACACAGTCACCCTGAAGCAGATGAAGAAAAGACAGAAGCTTATATTAAGCAGGGAAAAATTCACATTTACCTAGTTACTCCCCAGAAAGAACAAGCAAGGTCACTGGGAGGACACCAGTGGGATGTTATTTTGTAATGCTGAAGAGAACACAACACTTTTGCTAATAGTGTTCAAAATCCATCAGGAAAGGCTGATTGCTCCCTCTCAATATTTCAGGGCCAATTTGAAGTTGGCAGAAGGATTGCTAGCCATGTGGCTTGGATTTTTTTGATTGCTTCCTGCTGTTCCAATATCACAATTACCTACCTCTCCCCATATCCAGTTCTGTGCATCTTCTGTCAGGGTTGGTATGGACTCGACATTTAAACACTGCTCCTGGGGACTGAACAGAGGCACTGTATTTAGATTCTGCCTTGGGAGCACCAACCAAGACCCTGGAAACCAAACAGCAAAGCAACAAGTGAGTAATAATTTCAGGAGAAAAGAAAAAAACCAACAAACACCATCAAAGTTCATATTGCTAGAGTTTCACCAGCAAAAGCACTTTTCTCAGCAACCTTGTAAAACAATGACACTAATTCACAAACACCACAGACAACAAAGGTATTTCTCCACAGTGAAGGCACAAATATTCTTAACAAATTAAATTTCCATTAGGATTGTAGCACATTTTAAGTGACACAGCCTCACCACACACCTTCCAAAAGCATTTAGGAAAGCATTAGGATAGACAATAGCATCTGCATCCATTTTTCCTCAGTTTTAGCTACATTCCTATCAATCCAGAACTGATACACCTACAAGCAGATGAAATCTGAATCTCCTACTGGCTGCATTCTTGCCAGCCAGCCCAAGATTTGTAAGCTTGTTTGGAAAGTGGAGGTGCTCCATTCTCTGAACATTTTATATAATTACATCTTTAAATAACAACAGCAAATAACAAAACCAACAATACAAGTAAATCTCTTCCACAATATATTGCTATCAACCAACATTTATCCCTAAGGCTCTGATGACTTTATCTGGACTATTTATCCCATGTGAGATCTGGTGCTTCTGGCCTGCTCTGATCATAGGGTTACCCTCCAAAGAAAGGCAGTCGGCACTTTTTAATCACTTGTGTTAGGATCTAAGTTAAACTCCCTTAATCATTTGTGTTAAATCTAGTTAAACTCTTTAACAACCCAGTTTCTATCTTCTCATGCCCTAAAGGATGCTTTTGGAGGAGGATTACAAGGGAAGCACAAGTATTAAAGGAGTACTTTCACTGTCTCCTCATTAAAAGTACAATCTTTCTCAAGTGGTTGCGACCAGACCCGGGCAGGTGAGGAGGAAGAGGGAGGTTAGCAGGAGGAGGGCAACTCTGAGGAGAACAGTGGGGAGCACCATGTAGCTAAGTAACAGTTCTGTAGTTCTCTTATACAATCACGCATGACAGAGCTTCTGAATGTAAAAAAATCCTCACTGAAGTTAAGCCCAGGGCTGGAATTAAGGGTGACCATCTCTAAAAGGCTAAGTCTCCAGAAGTCCCCTGTGCAGACCCAGGCTGCCACCTGGGAGACAGCAGATGACCAAGGAAACACTGCTCTTGGTTTAGCCAGTAAAGAGCTATTTGGTGCACAGTCTACACACACAACTCTCCCACTTACAGATGGACACCCCAGCACAGGCCTCAAAATGGATGCTTTCCCTGTTTTAAACAACTTTTCCCTCACCCTCCAATCTAAAGTTCCACACAAATCACCATCCCAGTACACACAGGGAGACCCAAGGCACAAGGTGTGCACTTCTCCAGGGTCAACCTGAGTCATCTGGAAGAGCTTCTCCTGCATCAGAGCCTCATCTATACACAGCAGGAGCACATCCTCCACAACTGCCCTGGATGTTGTATGCAACAAAACTGTCCTGTAGCACTTGATACATTTACAAAAATATGAGAAACCCCTGTGTTAAGTGACCATTTTCTCTGAGGTTTTATAGGCTAAACTGTTTGGAGAATTCTGATGGAACTGCATTCTTGCACTCTACAATACACGTTATGCTTTCATAAGTCAGAATTAATGCCAAAAATACTTAAATTGCTAAAACCTACAAAGGCTGCACGCTTGGGGAGCAAGTGCAAAGGAGCGTGAAAAATAGCTCTAAATGGAAATCCTACTGGGCAAGCAGCAGATATAAAATCAAATGCTAGTCATTTCATTTACACAGGCAATGAATGCATAACATCCACTTATTGACATTCATAAGGTCTAACAAAAATAAACATTACTAGCTTAAAGAGTTACAGGTTCAAACTGCAAAGAAACACCATGTTTCTACGACCTGTTATAACAAGACAACACAGGTCACACTAAACTCCAGTTTAAAAGAGGTTCTGCTCTAACCTAAGAAAAGTAAATATGATTTAGCAACTAGCACACAAGTTACCTTGGGTTGCAACATGAAAGACAGAGACCATGGAGCCTAAATTATAAAGACTTCTCTCTTTAAAAAGATGAACAAGAAAAATTGATAATTAACAACTTGAGTAGGCTACTGCCACAGATGTCTTAAGCAATTATACCTTTCAAAAAGAAAACATTCACTGCCATTTCTTCATGTGGACTGAGCAGAAAGAAGCAGCCAGCAATGTGTACCAATGACAAATCTATTTTGGATTGCCCTGAATGTCCATACATTCAAATCTGATATTTCACATACAGCACACACTATATCATCTTAGGATCTTGTCTCGTTCTTTCACTCTTGCACCTGAAACTCAGCAGCTGAAACCTTTGCAGAGCTACTGTTTCATCTGGCATGATCCATGCTCACCTGTCGCACCTCTTTTGGGGGTGCAGCACTTGTTTTTTGGAGTTTGGAAAGGAGCAGGCAGACAGGTCCAAAGTCAGCATGCAAAAATCTCTTTATTCTAATTTTCTGACTCCATTTATACACACTGTACAAAGGTGGGCAATTATTGGCCAAAGCAGAACATCCCATCACCTGGATTGGTGTTCATACCAATCACTCAAATATTCTATCAGAACTAAGGAATGTAAACACTTCTTATTTACATGAAAAAGACTTGGGAACTCAGCTCAGAGTTCCAAAACATCAGAAGGCTTTGCTTTAATATCAAATGCAAGTCTGAGACATGCAGAATCAGAGTCACATCCACCCATGGCCTAAGATGGTTACCTTCAGGGACATGAGAGGTTTTCTGTTGGCTCACATGCTTTTTGTTTGGTATTTGTTACATACCAATTACTTTAATTTTATTCAAAGGTTTAAGACTGGAATATTCCCTTTGGCAACAAAAAGACTTGCTTACTCATTCACTAGCTTCTGTATGTAATGCCTTAACCGTTGTAAGGAAGCCACCTATTTAACTATCATGAGACTCTTCAGCAGACCTGGATAGATGACTCACTTCCATCTAAATCCTTTGGGACTCCTGGAGCAAAAAACCCACCTGTTTTGTAACTCCTCTACATATTTAAAACACCTTTGAAACTTTTTGCAATGTCTATGAAACAGCAACACCATCAGAGAAAGTGTTTTTTCTCTGCTACTCTATCACATCAGAATTTCTTTCAAAACAGTCTTAGAGTCTTCTCTCATTTCAGTGCCGTGGAGTCTTGCCTGGTATAAACACAGAAGATATAAATACAGCTAGAAGAAGTACAACTTTCCAACACATTCCAAATAGTTTAACCAGTACTTGTTTAAAATTACTGATTTTTGCAGTGGAGATTTCCAATGCTACTATACGATTACTTGAGCTGTCCGCAAGCAAGCACCAGCAGTTCTCTAGCCTTTTACCAAAAGGCTTATTATGCGAGTAATATTCTCTGCAGAGATTATTGATGGGTGCAGGTTCTCACTACAACCATACTATTCCATGGGAATCCCCTAGAATATTAGTGAGTAGCTTCATAAAGATACCTTGAAGAGGAAACCCCACCAAGAGAATGAGCTTGCTTTCTAGTCAGAAAGGAAGAGAACCAAGAATAGGAGGAGGGGAGTTTGGAGACATTGTAGCCATTTTCCTTGAGGTGTACAGCAATCTGTAAGCAACAGCCTCATCTCACTGGCTCTGTGAAAAAAGTATTGGGATTTAAACCAAAATAGGGAGTAGTAAACAGAAAGGCCATTTAACTTTCTCTTCTTGCATTCATACTCACACGGTCAAGGACAAACATCTTCATTTGTTTTGAGAAAACTATGCAGCTACATGGCCATCCCACTGAAGGAGCTGCAGCAGCCGATTTCGTTGGATGACAAGAAGCTTTCTTGGCCACAGAAAAATTCACACCTCCTTAAAATTACTTCCTGAAGAGCAGTAACAATCACTTCCCTGGAGATCGACCCTCAGGACATACAGATTTGGAAATTAAGTGTTGCTTTTAACAGAAGGAACAGTGAGCAAAAGTGCAGAGCTGACCGATGGCTGGAGAGATGTCAAGCACATTAAACATGGGCCTACAGCATGCCAGCAGTGATTAGACAATCACAGTTTAAAGACTGAGTACTGCAGGTACCTCACCTCACTGGAATGCTAAGTGGCAGGGGAAAAAAGCCTTTAAATATCCTCACATACCACAGCTCATTTCAAAAGCAATACCGGAGAAGGGTGCCCTACCATTACATCCCAGTTGAGTTTCTCCCCTTTAGAAAGGCCTTTGTTACTTGCAAAAAAACCCCCAGTTACTTGAAACGAAACCCTGTGTTTCATCCATTACATGCAGAGCATGAAGCAGGAGGGCTGGATGATCCATGACCAACGACAGCAAGCTCAGGTTCCTCAAAATTCCATGGCAGGATCTACAGGATCACTGCTAAGATTATGCACACAACACCCAGTCTCCACTGTGTCAGTCTGTTCCCATACCTTTGATAAATAAAATAGAGAACAAAAATCTTCAGCTCCCCTAAAGCTGCTGAACAGAGCTTAAAGACTAAGCTGGCAAAAAAAAAAAAAAAAAAAAAAAGAAAAAAGAAAAAAAAAGGAAAAAAAATAAAAAAGAAAAAGATACAAAGGTATACACATGGGATGATAGATGTGACTGGAACCAGTGGAGAAACAGATAAAGAGGCCTACAGTGTTTGTTTGGGCAAGCTATGTAACAAAAAGCAATAGCGCGTGCCCAAAGAAAACGTTCAAAGAAAGGTCACCTTTAATATTGAAGCATTTTATGCATACAACCACCAGAGACCTCTCTTAATAAACCTCAAGAACCATAAAAGGACTTTCAGGAGGAGGCAGATGCATGCAAAATACTTCTAGGCAAGTGATGCCTATGTATTAGATAAGAAACACGTTTTAATGAATATATATGATTATGATAAGTACCCTGTTGTAAAGTCTCCCAACATATGCAGAACAAGGAGAGATCAGCTGCATGTTCTGTGCAGATAAAGAATGACTGCTTTCTAATTGTATTTTTCTTTCAAGTCACGGAAAGTTTATTCCATCCAATTTTGGATCGCCTTCCTTCTGACTGCACACAAGTTTACATGACATGCTAAGAGCACATATTGATTGGCCCAAGATGCTGATCAACCTTCATTATTTCAGAAGCAGTGCAAACTGTAAAGAGCAGGGCTGAAGGAATGATAAGAATGATGCAATAGCACAGAAACCAGACTCATTCTATCTTGTAAAACTCACAGCAAGACACCATGCAACTAAACTGACTTCATGACTTTTTCATGCCAGATCATTTTGCCAGACAAGATTAAATGGTCACCCTGGACTTGACAAGAGATTTGAGGGTGTCAGTAAGAAGGGACCATAAGGAAGGAGAGAGACTTAAGTAACATCTTATCCATTTTTTAAAAGAACAATCAGATTTCAAATTATTAACACCTTTTATTTGCACAAAAAAAAAAAGAAATTTTTTTAACTGTCTGGGGTTGTTTCTTGGTTGTTTTTTGAGTCCTTACTCGAAGTTTCAAAATTATATCCAGAGAGCAGAAGCACTTCAGCTTGCCCCTGCTCCAAGTGCAACTAGCCATCTGATTTCTTGCTGAAAATGGCAATAATGAGTAACTGAGTAAACCTGTCAAGATTTACAGCTATAAAACCCACTTAAGGAAGGAAAAGCAGACATTGTCAGAAATACAATAACTTC
Organism: Pycnonotus jocosus; assembly: GCA_013400435.1. Classification (NCBI taxonomy): domain Eukaryota; kingdom Metazoa; phylum Chordata; class Aves; order Passeriformes; family Pycnonotidae; genus Pycnonotus; species Pycnonotus jocosus. The sequence goes on along the minus strand of VWYP01000751.1, from coordinate 101,878 downwards.
AGCACATCTGTTGAAACATCTTTCTTGAGACAAGAAAATGTGCTAAAACAGCTCAGTGGAACCATAGTTGCAATGAACTATTGCAGAAAATGTCAAAGGCACTGACTTTTTCCACTGTTGTAGTGGTGGCTGAACACCCATATTCCAGTATAATTTCTGTGTGCAGGAGCCTGACTATTCACATTTATCTGATGTAAGATTTCATACCAAATATCTCATTCCCCCTTTTTTTCATTCTACGTGAATATTTGGCTCATGTAAAGCCTGAAAGAATCACCAAATCCCGAATCAGTTTACTGGAAATCAACAAGCCTAAGGTAAGCAATACAGACAGGTGTACTGACAGGAAAACAGAGTTGAAACATGGAAGATGTGGCTATGAGAGATACCATCTTAATACAAATTGGTGACTATATATATATACACACACACACAAATACGTTCACACACACCAGCACACGGACAAGGCTACAGAAAGCAACATAGCTCTCAGGATGAGAAGTACATTAGGTGAGTGTCAGGCCCACAAGCAATAAAGAGCAAGATTTCCCTGAATATTTTCAAATGCTTGAGAGTATATTAACATATTAAAGAATTTTAGATGGGCAGGAGCCCTATCAGCCTCATATATTCTCAATCTTTGCGGGCTCACATAGTGCTAAACTCACCAGGCAAGCCTTCAATGCCCAAAATATCACTGTCTAAAGTTATTTTAACTACTTCCCATTGCAGTGTACAGACCAAATGGACATGAGAAAACTGAAATCATAGCTCTTCCTTGGATATATAAAAGTCACAAGAAGAAAGAAAAAAAACTTGACACACAAAACCAAACAATAATCCTGACTTAAAAGGAGCTTCTTCAGAAAACTGGAAGAGGGCTGCATATACTTTTAAGAGACATCCTTTACAATGCACACACACCTTATGGGCACAACTGTTCATAATGCACTAGAATCAAGAGGCGTGTAAAAATACTCTTCTCCGCTTGTCATCCAGTGTCTCTTGGAAACAGGATTTTGAAGTACCCAAGAAAGCAAACTTTCTGCTCTCACAATGGAAAGAGAAGCTTTCCCATCAGTGGTGACAATCCTACCCTCATGATTTCTGACCGTGCTGATGCTAACCATACATTAACCCGTCTGGGTGTTAGGCCTAACAACTTTTTTATTTAAAAACATTTAATGATCTTAGATGTTGGGACTATATATTTTTTTGCTTCTGGGTGCCACAGCAAAGGCACCATGAGTCAGCTCCATTTTCATTTCATTTACATAACTGGAGATTTTAATTTTGAGCACCAGACTTCTAACAAATCCCTACCTTCAGACAGATGCCCAGCACTTGAAGTCCAGCATGTTTCTAAATGAAGTGAAGGGTCTCTGCAAGATTCCTCCCTAGTCCACCTTCCCTTCCAAAAATACCACACCAGCAGGTACTATCTGAAGATAATTCATACTATTAATCAGAATGTCAGACACCCATAAAAAGCAACAAATTCTACCACTTTTGTCCCACCACACTGCACTAGATCAGCATTTGATTCACATCATTGTGAATCCCCAGCAACTTGTGTTGAATACAAGCTTCTTTCAGCCTTTGCAGCCTTCATTGACTCCTGATCTAAGTTAAGCATCGCTTTAAACTGAGATCTTTTCTTCTCTCAGGATGCTTTTCCTCTATGAAATCTTCTTATAATCCTTAAAAATGAATGCTCCATGAAAGTCACTATGGAGAAAGGCAGAGTAGAGAACTACTTGTGAACTCAAGGATGTGAAAGAAATTCATTTTTAAAGAACTGTATGCCAGAATGAATACATTTATTTAAATCACAGTGCACCAAACTTCCAACATCAATAGCTGAATATCTAAGTATAAAAAGATAAAGGCATGCTTTGTGGATGTTTGCTGGCAGCAGTGGCTCCTACTCACATTAGAAGTACACCAGATGACACCAGTTAGGTCCAATTAAGAGAAATCACTTTTAAGTCTCACAAAGAGTCTCTAACCAAGTCAACAGACTATGGTCTAATGCTCTTTTCAATCTACCAGAAAACAAGAAGAAGCTTGCCAGTTTCACAAATTTTTTTGGATGTAGAAAACTTTCTATCTTCGGCTTTTTTTTTTTTTTTTTAAGGTTACACAGACATTTCCTCTACAATTTGGAAGCGTCTCTTCAGCCTCCGAAGGAATTTTGTCCCTTGCCAGGCAGAGTGCGGGGAGTTTAGCTCCTTGGACGGTGAGTGCACTGCTCCCGCTGGAGGTCACCGCTATTAGAAATATTTGCCATTAACACGGCAAAAACCATCATCTTTCGTACTCCGTGCGCTTTTTCGTGCCCAGTCAAGACGATTAACTGCTAAATATTTCCCGCGAGGAAGGGGGATCGAGCACAGCGTCGAGACATCGGCCGTGGGCCGGCTGTCGCTCGGAGACAATTAGGTCACAATGCCGAGCGCAGGCTGCCAGCCCAGAAAGGACACCTCCGTGTTAAAACGCCTCCCAGCGCGGGGCCCCCTGCTCTCATCAGGGAAATCCCTCGTGCATGACGGGCACGAGCCCACTCTGACTCCAACTCTGACTCCAACGCAGCCACACGAAGAGGTGGCCCCGCAGCCAGGGCGGAGGCGCCCCTTCGCTGCCCTTGCGAGGGGACTTCGGTTCGGCCGGCCCGCTGAGGGAGATGTGGCTGCCAGGATGGATGGATATCCCGGCAGCGACCGCCCGGCCGCATCCCCGCCGCCACCCGCGCAGACCCCAGACACGCAAGGCCCGTGCTACTCACCATCGCGTGCTGTCATGATAGTGCTGCAGCACCGAGTACCCAAAGAAGGAGCCATTGGGACCCTGGAAAATCATGGGGCGACCCACGTCTACGTTATAGGAGCGCACCACGGCCACCCACAGCAGCGTCCACAGCACCCGCGCTCCGCGCTGCCGCCCCTCCAGCATCCTGCGAGTCTCTAGACAGCCACCCGTACCGGCGCCGCTAAGAGCTGAACTTCAGCTCGCCGACCCCACGCTCCCCTCGGCGCCAACCCCAAGGTGGAGTATCCGGGCCGGCCCCGGATTTTATGCCCGCCCCGCCGCGCCCCGCGGGCACCGCGCGCCCCTCCGCCTTGCCCTCCCGTGGCGCCCGCGCCCCCTGGCGGCCCCGGGCGGCACCTGCCGTGCCGCGCCCAACCTCGCCGTCCCTGGGCTCCGGAACGCGCCATCCTCGGCTCTGCCGCCCGGCACCCGCGCGTGTCCCGCCAGGCCCCACAGCCACCCCTCAGTGTCCCTCTCTTCCACGAAACTGCCTGTCAGGCTTTCTTTCATTTTTCCACCCACTCCCGTTCTCGCGCAGCCCCTCCCCCGGTTGGCGTCTGGAGGGGGAAAAGGGAAATCACAAAGTTTAGGGCAGAAAGACATGGAGGAATCAGTCCTGACTTCCCTTAGTTTGAGGCTATCAGCCCTGCTTGAATCCGGCACACAGAGAGGAACGCTTCGTGAGTGACAGAAGAAAGATCTGATTTTGCATCATGCCGAAACGCACGGGAGATTTTGTTGGGAAAAGGAAAGCCCTGAGGAGAGGCGGTGTTTTTTTCAGGGCAACAGAAACTAAAATACTTCAGTTAAAAAAATCAGACCGGTGTTTTGCGGCAGAAGTAGTTCAGGTCTGAAAAAGAAGTGGCAACCCTCGTGGCTAAGCAAAGGCTGAAAATAATTGTTCTAATACTTGAAATGTTTGACCATCTGAGAGCAAAAATGATCAGTCAAACATGCACTAATAGATGAGCAAAGGCAAGAAGATAGTCTGCTCCAGAGGATAAGACAAGGGTGACCATCACTCTGTAGGAGAAGGGGAGGGAAGGTATGTGGTAGAAAACCCTTGGGCCAACAGAGCCCATCCTTTTATTAAAGTAAAAAGCAATATATTTTAGTGCTCAGGATTCATGTGTTTAGATCCTTCTTGACAATCAAGCCCAGACTCTCAGAGGATAGTTTCTCACAGATAATTGTGACTTTCATATGTTTCTGTCAGCTTTGGCTTTGACTATTTAATTCCATGTACACCTCTCATCCGAAAGAAAAGTGCACCAGGAAAAGCAGAGTAAGTCCTAGGAAACACAAGAATAGAGGGGCTAGGAACTCTGATTACAACAGAAACTGCCATTTGTGGCAGGTCACTGGAGATTTGCAACCAGGTCCAGTACCTCTTGCATATGTACACAATGGTTAATGGGGAATTTGTTTCTGATGACACTGGTGATCTCCAGGGAAGAGTGCTGCATGTTGAGGGTCTTGGAAAGTTTCATGGAAAAATACTTTTGCAGGTCAAATCTACTTTCAGTGAAGGAAGCTCTTGGTGAAAGAGTAATTCTTTTTCTGTCAAGGGTTTGCACCAGGATTTGTGTTCAGTGAGGAGGGAATTCTGTGGTAAAGCTGTTTCATCATATCCATGTGGCTCTTTCAAAACCACAGCTTGTTTCTGCAAGAGAGATCCTCATCAGGAAGATTGGTCACAATCATTGCTTTTGAGCACCACCCTCAGAGCAAGTGCTTGGGTGCCACATATATATGTTGCTGTTTAGAAACTGCCATTTTTGATGTTGCTTGTAATGCCAGAAAATAAACATTAGCATAGAAATTTTCAGGAACAGGATAAAAAGAGAAGTAATAATTACAGAATTTGATGGTGAAAAAAATCAATAGGGGAATGGATGTTTCCAGTCACCAAAGTGTTTTATATTTGCTGTGTGGAACCTAGTGGTGTAATTATTTAGTAGTCTTGTTCAAGGTGGCTTGGGAAAAGGTTGGAGTAGTGTGAGTCTTCTTCCTTCATCTAATTATGATCATGGTTATGGAGAAGTGAAAATTTTCCAGTCAAATCTGAGTGGCACAATGCTCACTATCAAATAAAAAGGGAAAGTCGCTTTATCAGTAACTTCAGCCTTGGGTGTATGATCAAACTGCAAGAACTGATTTGTTTAGTGGTGCATTAAGTGAAAACAGCAGGGCATTTATGTCATATTAGTAGGGAGATTAAATACTTAATAGAAAGATTTTCACAGAAATTTTATAACTGTACAATCAATATGGATAAAAGTAATCTGATTTAGGCAGAAAGTCAATACACCACAATTAAACAAATTCCACAAATGACATGCTATGCCATTAGCACTACAAAGCCACATCTCTGCCTTTTCAAGCAAGAAAGTGTTGGGGGTTTTCAGTTAATTACCTGGGCACTAAACTGTGCTCAGACAGCTCTCAGACCAAGTTAAAGGAAATGTGGATGATATGCTAGAGAAAACAATGGGTTCATCCTTCTCCAGAGGGAGGAGGGAAGCAAAGCAGCTAGATGAGATGAATGGAACACTTGTCTTTCACATTGTAGAGTGCTCTTGGCAGGACTTTTTCCAGCTAGAAGTGATACATACAAAATTGTGTCAGTCCATAAAAATGTCAGCTCTCCATTCTCTGCAAAGAGTAACCAGGGAAAGGCCAGGAACATGGTACTTACATCCTTTTCTTTCTTTTATTGCACGTTCAGATACTTAAGTCATCTCACAACATTTAATCCAACAGGAATTTTGTCAGTCCAAATAGAAACAGGAACAGAAACTGCTTGTCTCAGTGGTGTAGGTTTAGCTGATAAAATTCTGGCATGCCATTTATGAAAGCAATGGGATATCCAACTGCAGCAACAAGGATAATAATAATGCACAGTTAAATGAGTATGATGGTAAAACTAAGGGGTGAGAACATGGAATAATACATTAAATCATATACCACAGAATTCTCTCCACACTGAATACAAATCCTGGTGCAAACCCTTTGTGAAGGAACCATTCAAACCAGGAATAGCTATAATAAGCACTTCTATATCTCTATTCTCACTGTGTGAGTCTTGATGTTTGTATCATTTAGAGAAGCTCCATACCTGTGCCATAGCGCTAATTTGTATTTTACACCTACCTACATTAAGTAAACACTGCATTTTGGCAAGACTCAGTCTCCAGATTAGTTTATAAATTAGAAACATTACCTGTAAATTGAAAATCAGCAATGAAGTAGCACCCTTGACAATACTTTTTAATCAATAGTAGAGCTTAGGAAAAAAGTCCAATGCAATAATGTTGTGACTGTGGAAAATTAAAACAAATGCCCTATATCTTCATTGCTTCAAAATTCAGCTGTGTACAGACTCTGTTCATCAAGAGTGAGCACTAACAGATAAGTCGTCTTCCTGGAAGATTCTCTTCCCAAAATCGTGCTTCAAAGGCGAGACAGATATATATTTGTGTGTGTGGGTGTGTGTGTGTGTGGGGGTGTGTGTGTATAAATATATATAAATTTCTTCCTCTGTTGAACATTAACTCAATATTGGTTTCCTTTTACCAATACCTTACTTAATTTGAAGTTAATTCTCCACACATAATTCTACTTATCATTTGCCTTTCTTTGCGTTTGTATCAAAGTAGTGCTGAGGTTGAAATTTTACCATCTGTTTCAAAACAGTTTCTATGCACAAGTAACTTCATTTTCACTTCCCATAGGCACCTACAACTAACAGTTGCTGTAAGCTTATTTGACAATCTTTTTTGAGCCCTACTTGTTTGGATGCAGATTTCTCTACCTGGCCCCCAGCTCCATCCTGCTTGCTCTTAGCCACAGGTGGGGAGAGGACGTGCTGCTGAGTAGGGATGGGATGATACCTCCTTCTCCCACCCTGGCATTCATTAGCAGGGAGCTGGTAGCAATGGGAAGGCATCCTATTATCTCGTTAGTACAAAGGCTGCTGCTTCTCCCCATCATTATTCATACATTTATGTCAGTATATGCTCAGTATTAAGGAGGTTTTAACTGAACCTGTATTGAAGATTTCCCATTGCAGTGGTGACCCTTGCTGATTGTTCCTGTGCATTCTTCATATTTCTCTGGCAAGTGCTCAATACAAGGAGATTGGTAACTCTGTTTGTAAACCAGGTCCTAATGATAACACTGCAGTTTATTTTCTGTCACTTCCCACAGAACTCTCTGATCTAACCCACCTACAGACTTAGCTGAAGAGTGTTCAGGAGACCAAACTTACATGAGATATTTTCCAGACATTTCTCATAGGTCTTCTTGCCACCAGGTAAAGAGCATCCTCTTCAATTCTTCTTCCACTGTGGCTTCATGTCTGCTTTACAGACAACCGACCCTTCCTACTAGATGTTCTGTGGCCAGACTCAAAGGACTAACTGATTATGAGACCTACAAAACAAATACATTATTATGAACCAGGAATTATTCTGTTTTCAATAATAGAGTTTTAAATCTATGTGGAATTAACTAGGCAAAAATTACACCGATTTACATGCCATTAAATTTATGTCTTAGCTTTCTATAGCATTACAGCTTAAGACAAAGATATGAGGTATATAATTAGATAGATAGATAGATAGATAGTCTGCTTCCTTTGATTTTCATCTCTTAGTGAACATCCAGTGATAGAGGTTCAGCCTGGATCTAACCCACAGAAAGTCAGGGAATAACTCCCAGAAGCTTTAATGAAGCCAGATTGTTTAGAAATTTTAAGCCAAATACAAATGTATTTTATCTCATTTTTCTCATTTGACTACATCAGAAGAAAAATCACAACTTGGAAACATGTACTAGATATGAGAAAGTCATGGAACACTCACTGCGTGATGGATCCTGTGATCCACCATTTTTTTACACAATATTAAATCTGATATAGACATTGAAGTGGTATCTCTTCTCTGATATAGCTTCCATTTTTAAATGTATTAGGCTGAGATCCTAGTGGTCACACAAGCTTTGGCCACTTGTTGAAAGGTCCACTTTACACCACAGCCTTCAAATATCTTGCTTGGCATTCTTGGCACATCTGCTATCCATTATTCAGCCATTCAACGTTTATTATTCTACATGTTAACTATTCTACACTCCTTGTATGAAAAGTTCATGGAAACAATAACCTATTTATCAGCTTTGAGAGCTTCCAACCCATTCTCTACACAGAGAAGACACTTTTTGAAGCTCTGTGTGTGAGCTCAAAGCTTGAGCTTTAACCAAATAATCTGGTATACAGAGACCCTTCTGTGATCCAGTTATTTGTAAATTCTCTTCTCTGTATGGCTTAATTTGGTGTATATTGCACTTACTGAGAGTTCAGAAAAATAAACTGTGGGACTCTGTAGGACTCCATAGGACTTGCTATTGGCCTGAGATATGCCAGAAGCAACTTAGTTATCCAGCTTAATAATGTGGAAAACACTGAATCTGAGCATCTGGATAGCAAGAAGGATATTATTTGATGCCAGTGATTTTAGAAAAATAATCAGTAAAAGAGAAAAAAAAAAAAAAAGCCAAGCAAAATTAACCCCTAAACCCCTCCCCACCTCCAACCACCTGAATGACAGTATTTTTGGCAAGTATAATGAAATATAAATCAGTGGATTTAAGACAAGGAATTTGCATTTCCCAGAGGGATATTCACCACAAATAACATCAAGAGAGAAGCACAACAGGTGTGATAACACAGCAAGCTCTCTTGTTTATAGGCAATATTATTCACATACCTCAGTGACTGGCCCTGCTATAAGGAAGATTCTGGGAGGAATTCAATAGTAACAACCCTGCCATCCCATAGACTAGGAAGAAAATACAGCAAATTTGGAGGTCACTGTGACAGTTCCATGGTTCGCTCTCTGATTTCTAATGAGTCCCTTATAGCATCACTCTATTAAAACAAAGTTACACATTCCTAGACCAACCAGGTGGTACTAGCAATGTTAGAAAAGTCTTGGGATGTCTTCCAAAATGGAGACAGCAACTGTCTTCTCCAAGCTGTGACACTTTTTTGGTATAGATTCCTCCACCAAAAATAAAATATCTAAGCTCAGTCACAACTTCAATTTCAGAGAAAAGCAGAACCTTTTGGAAAAATTAAGAGTATATTATGCTTCCCCAGCCTCCATCTGAGTGCCTAGAGACCTGCATGCCCCGGATGAAGGCAAGGCGTGCTTCTGTCCTCAGCAACATCACAAAGAAAACTGGGACCAGCCTGGTTGGGCTGGTCACAAAGCACATGAAATCAGTTGAGATGTTAATTGCCCTGCCTTCCCTGATATACAATAAATCAGTTCAGGCATCCCCGTGCAATACATTAAACAAACTACACTCACAATTAGTTGTCAGCAGCAGTGACATATAAGACATACTGCATTTATTTGAATCCCTAACTACAGTATGCCACTACTGCTGCCACAAAAGGCTTTCTGAAAACCATCAAGATCCTAATGAAGGATGTCTACAAATATACCTAAGTTGACTTCTACTTTTAGTCAATATTAAAGCTTATCTAAAGGAAATTTAATTACAACTTCCCTAAACTCATATTCTCTTATTCGCTCACACTCTTATTCTCCTAAAAATATGCTGTTGACTTCATGCATTTGCATTTTATGTTCCATCTCCCCATTTTATATAAAACAAACAGCATACCTGTGCTTTCTAGCAGCTCATTGAAAGTCACTCTTCATCTCCCTGTTTAAAAACTTATTTCCAAGGAAATACTGATGCACAAGCTCTGGAAAGGGTCAATGAAGGCAACTGAAATAAAATGTTTAACAAATAATTGAACATAAAAGAGGAGCTGAAGAGATTACCTGTACAGTGAAAGGCTGGCTGTGGCTGTTGCCTGCAGGGGTGAATGGGCCACTGAAATAAACAAACTAATATGATTCCATTATTGTTTACATTACATGCCAGATATAAATTATAGGTCTGCTGTCTCACATGGGCACACATTTCTGGGTTGGCTAAGCTGCTTCTTCATGAGGCAGGCACACATCCTTCAGGACATCCAATTGGTCAAGTGTTCATCCTCACATTGTGTTTCCCCTATCTAGGGTTCGCATTTTTGCAGAGAGTTTCTCAGTTTCTCTCTTCTTATTTTTGATCCTGTTGTTTTCCCAGTAACCTTGACGAATTCCTGAGAGCTCTAACAATGAATGCAGGTGGTTTGATAATATTACTCACAACCAGTTTGGCTGGTGCATCAGAATGGCCTGTTATACAGATACACTGCTACAGTTGCCCAGTTGCCTAAGGGAAGCTGCTGGCTCTGCCCAAACTTCTGGCTTGCCTTGCTGCTTTATTAAGGTGTCCACATGCATTCAGCCAGAAGATGTGACATCAAGCACAGCTCTCCGAGTAGAAAGGCTCTCTCTAATCACATTTTTTTTCTTAAGAAAGTTTCATACCACTACAAAAAAATAAGGAAGTGCATCTGTATATGCTTAAAAGCCTAAACCTAGCAGGTCCTATGCGTGGCCATGAGCAACATACTACAAAGCAACCACATCTCCTTGTAAGACCTAATTTATGCTGGCCATTGCCACGGGCACATTCTTCCCTCTATTATTGTACTGAGCAAGTCACATCTAAAAAAGACAACATCAAAACCCCAGTGGATGTAGAATAGATACAACCATATACAAAGGCACACCCAGATTCCCAGGGACTGGCATGGCAGTTTTGTATTTACTCACTGGTTGAACAAGGAGAGTACTCTAAGATCAGCTCAGATTCCATACTATTTTAAAGTAGCATGTGAACACTTGCATCTTGAGGAAGAGTATACACAACCTGGATCTCTTCTGCTCATCCTATATCTATCTAGCAACATTTCTATCAGTCCATTCTAGAAATGAGGTCTCACCCTAGCAGAACCTGCATAAAATACACAGCCCATTTTAAACAGCTGTATCTGATTAGCTCATTATGCATTTTCTGTATTCTCAAATGTTTAATAATAAATGATGGAGGAAGCTGCAGGTCAGATTAATTAGTCTTTTTGACTCTGTGTGTGTGCATTAACATTACTGAACTTTAGTGCTTAATTAACCCCACAACTTAATCCTTTGCATTGATTAGGTACCATGCAGAGGCCCCAAGTTCAGCTATTCAAAGTTATGGCAGACATCTAAGTCAGATGTCACTGCTACTGCTCATACATGTTAGCAAATGCCCTAGTTAAAAGAGGCCGGGATTTTTCCAATTAACTAGAATAGACATGAGAGTTAATACTATTTTTAAAGTAGCATGTGAATACTTGCATTTTGAGAAAGAGTACACACAACCTGGATCTCTCCTGCTCATCCTATATCTATCTAGCAACATTTCTATCAGTCCATTCTGGAAATGAGGTCCCGCCCTAGCAGAACCTACATAAAATACACAGAAACTGTGCTTTACTTCAATCAGTTTAATATCCTGAGAATCATTATGTCCTGAATGTGCTACCTCTGAAGCTGAGAGGGGAAAAAAATCCATATTTAACGGAGCTAGACACTTCCTGTACTGAATACATGGTTGGATTGGATTTAATTAAGTGACAACGCTGGATTCTTGGGGCTGAAGTGTGGTGAGCTTCAAATAATGTGCAGATAATACTCACTGCAGGGCTTCAAAGTGACGATAGTTTCCTTCAACCTGAAAACACATTCAGGGAAATAGAAGGTAGAAGCTCATACTAATTACAACTTCCTTTACCATAAAGGAAGGCCCTAACTTTTCACCTCATTTTTCCTTCTATTTCTTTCCTTTCCCTTCTTATTTATCTATTGTTCTGAAAGGGCCACATAACTGGGGATACACTCTCCTGTGCATTCCTTTTCCTTTAAGCAAAGTTAAACACCTAACAGAAATGCTGGACATCCAAGCCATCCTGACACAACCAGAGACAATCAGGCAAAGGCATCTCTGCCACATGCATGCAAACCTGGTTTGGCACCAGCACTCACGATGCTCTCCACACCCTGGACCTAGTTGGCCACCAGAGCCGCACAGGCCTTCCTCTTCATTTTGAAAAGTTACCTGCCAAATCAAAGTGACTTTCAACTAATTAGAAAACAGCTAATATTTGCCTAATGGCATCAGGTGACCTAGACTCTGCAAGTCGCAACCAAGAGATGCAAGCCACGTGTCACAGCGGATTCCTGCACTACACTTAGCTCCATTACCATCCATTGCTATCATGACATGCTGGCACAGCCATAAAATAACATGTAATTACTGTAAGCTTAATTATTTCTTCTCTGATATGTCACCTGGTATTAGGTGGCAACTGCAAGAAAAAATGGCTGTCACTGTTCTATAACAAAAGAAATCTCCAGAGATGTACTTCGTCTAAGTTGATGTGCCTTTGAAATCACTCTAATGCATACAGGATACTAACTCAGTGTTAATGGAGGAAGACTAGAATCAGTGTAAATGAAAGTCTGAGAAAGAAAGTAAAAGGTAGCAACTGCTAGAACATGAATAGACACAATGTAGAACATGCAACATACTGCTTACTTCTGTTCTATCATTTCTAATTTGCCACATAATGAATATACACAAAGAGAGTTTGAAAATCCCACACTAGCAGTGCTATTGAGGACCAGCATCTATGAACAGCTACACCACAGCTTGGTCTGGATATTCCTCATGTAGCTGAGACGCTGCTAGGCTTCTGCTCATACTGACAGCCAAAACAAAACTATGACTTTGCAAAAGAGCTGTTTTTTCTTGAAATAGAAAATGAAAAATAAGTATCTTTAATAATTTAATAAACTCCAATTTCATAAACTCTACAGAGGAAAATAAGTATGTTCTGTAGCACACACAGAAGGACAATAGGATTTATGCAAGAGTTTTGATTACAAAAATCAAACCAATCTTCTCAGTATTCATTCCAGTTTACAGAGTCTAAAATCCTTATTTTAGAGGAGAGAACCAGATACCACATACCACATGTGAGAGTAAATAAATTTTAGTAGAGATCACAGAAACAGGTACTATAAATGGCAGAACTAGAAGTTGGATGGATTTACAGATAATGTTTATAAGAAGTCTGAAATAGTATATTGCCAATAAATATCAGCCTAGGCACTGAAATAATACATTAATAAAATCCCTGGTATTTTTCATGTAAGTTAATGATATTTAATCCTTAGAGGATGCTCGATATACATTTTAAGTCTTATCTTTATAAGACTTAAAATATGCACTTTTTATACACTTTTTCTGTGCACATATATATGTAATAATAAAATTACAAATATCATATATACATATATATTGCACATAAGACTAAGGCATGGTTCAATATAAGATGATCCAAATTCATTCTCTTGCAGATGCATCTTTTAACAATCATGTCTGAACAAGTTTAACATCCTCTAACCTTTGCTAAAAAAGCAGCCCCATTTTTGATTGGCACTACTAGCACCATTTGACACTCCAACAACAACAAAAAAACATTACTCAAAGCAAAGCACCCATTTTCATGTGTTCACCTTAACTGTATCTAAAGCAATGCCTTATTTACATATTCTAAGAAAATCTAAAAGCAGTTAAAACTTCAGCCTGAAAAAAATTTTGTACTTACCACACTTCCCATTATATTAAGGAATAATTATATGATTGCTAATGAGTGTATATATATATATACACACATATGAGTAAAAAAAATATGTATATTATATATATATATATATATGAAAAAAACACCTAAAAACATTTAACTTTCTCACAATGCGAATTTGAGTAGTTGTTACTTGAATTTAGTTTTTTAAAAGTAATGACTCTATAATCCCTTTTGAATTCTTTATTTATGTTACTTAAAGGAAAAATATCATTTAGTCTATCCAGTTGTCATGGTCTCCTGTTGCTCAACCTACGCTCTGGCTAGCTGGTGTGGGAGCCCAGCAACAGGCGTGGGGAACTGCAGGGGTACAAGCAGTACCAGCTGCAGAACCTTTGGGGTATGCACCCCAAGAACAGGTAGAGAAGCCGACGACGAGGAGCCAGACAAAGGAGGCAAGGGAGGCTCTCTATGAGGTTCCAGTGAAGATGTACCAATGCTGAAGGGTCCAAGCAGAAAGAGCACAGATCTCAGGGGTGCAGGAGTTTTTAAACTGGGGGTGGTACAACACAATAGCCAGTGGTAACTCAGTGAGCTCTCCGACCAAGGGGAGGTGCAAGGGATTACAACCAATGGGGCACATAAAGGGGAGGATACAAAATCATTGGGCCAATGGTGAACCAAAGAATACAGACTCTTCTAGATAAAGGGGAAGGAACAAACTTTGATGGATAGGTGAAGGGTTGTGATAACTGGGGATTGACAAGGAAGGGTCTGGAACAAAGGGCTGGGTTTGTTTGACGGACAGGGGAAGTGGCGAGAACACTCTCTACAGCTATAATAACTGTGAGGGAAGTTCAGAGGGGAAACCAGGGACACACTACAACATCCAATGTTTAATATGAATATTAAATAGATTATTTCTGCTTGTTCCACTGCACTTAGGTCATGCTTGACAAAGTACAGTTTATAACTAGTTTCTTTCATAGAAAGGGAAAAGAATAAAACCAGAAAATGTGAAAAATAACCTATCTGTGAGGACAAGAGAACTGTAAGAGAGCACAGTAATGCTTGCTGTCAAAGTAATACTTCATTGCAGTGAAGTCCCCAAAGCCTAAGACAACATATAGCTTACATGGAAAACTGAAACTCAAATCTATGTTTTACACTGCTGTAATGATAGCAAGAGTAAAATCCTGCAAATCCTTAGCCAGCTATGAGAGGAATAGGCTTTTTTAGAGCCAAACATACTCATGTCAAGTCCAGTTGAGGTTGCTGTTCTGACAGTTTGAAGGATGCCTTTCTCCTACACAATAGAAGGAGGCAGAAGGGCTTACACTGGAAACATAAAGAATATTTGATCTTTAAAACAAATTTGATACATTTGCTATTTGATGAAAAGAAAGAATTTAACCCCTTTTCCCTAAATCTCCCAGAAGCTACTAAGAAAGCAGCATAAAACTTCAAGCTTTGCCAGACATGAGGCAGTGGGAAATGTTTGATAGTTAAGTACTCTTGGTACTTAAAAAGCAACCTGTATTCCTTCAAACCTTAAACAACAATTTAAAACAAGATGCATTCTTTAGAATGCTAATGGCCACAATAGGCCTTGGATCGCTCAAATTGATTCACTTCTGGTTTCACTAGAATAAAAACTATGCAAATAAATTCAGCGCTCTTTTTTTTCCTTTTCCTACAGATAACCAAAGAAGTGAATCCCAGTGCACTTGCCAAAAAAACCCCAAACAAACAAACAAACAAAAAACCACCAAAAACCAAACCAACAAACAAAACCCCAAACAAACAAAAAAACCAAACAAAAAAACCCCATCCCTTATGTCCAGAGATGAGCAACTTAGAGGACTGCTGTGGAGTAAGAAAAAGAGAACTGGTAATAAGAGAACAAAGAATGCTATTCAGTCAGGGCAGGAAAGATGTAACAAAGTTTCTAAAATGTAACAAGTAGCAGAACGACAGTAGTTTGCAGAAGAAATTGTTATACAAGCACTTGTTTTAGGGAAAAAAAGGCTGATGTTACTATTAGGGACTTGATCGTGAATATTATTTGTTAACAGACATATGAAGAGTTGTACTATTGGCTATCCAGGCTCACACTATTCTAACCTGATAGTGAAAATACTATAAAAGCTATATACACTTTTAATAAGTGTTTCTGGTTAAACTACCACTGGAGACTGTGCCTCACTCATACGCCGCAGATTGCTGCTCCTCAAATACTCGTTTAATATTATATCCATGGAGGACTGATCACCCTGAACTATCTTGGCAAACTAACATACATTACAGATGTTAGTTATTGATACAGTAAGTATCATAGTAGCTAGAGGTTAAATTTATGCATACTTGTGTATCACTTCAGAGGATCACAACTTACATGCCAAAAAGACTGCACAGGAATTATTTAAAAGAACAAAAGTACATCATTTTCCATCATGGTGGACTTCTATGAAGAAATGACTGCAAGGACCAACCAATGTCATCTATCTAGACATCTGTAAAGCGTTTGACATGGTCTCATGTGACATCCTTATCTCCAAATTGGAAAGACATAGGTTTGAAGGGTGGACTATTCACTGGAAAAGGAAATGGCTAGATGGGCACAACCTGAGACTTATGGTCAATGGTTCTATGTCCAGATGGAAGTCAGTGATGACAGTCATCCATCAGGGCTCTGTCTTGGGACTGGTGCTGTTAAACATCTTCATCAGTGACACAGACAATGGGATTGAGTGCACCCTCAGCAAGTTTGAAGATGACACAAAGCTGAGTGGTGCAGTTGGCAAGGAAGGGATGCCATGCAGGGGCTCCTGGACAAACTTGAGAAGTGGGCCAATAAGAACCTCATGAGATTTAACAAGTCTAAGTGCAAAGTTCTACAACTTTGGTCAGGAGCAACCTCAATGAGTCCAGACTGAGAGAACACTGGGAGAAGAACTCATTGAGAACAGTCTTCTGGAGAACAACTTGGGGGTGCTGGTGAATGAAAAGCTGGTCATGATTGGGCAATGTGCACTCACAGCCCAGAAAGTCAGTGGAAACCTTGACTGCAGCTGTGGACTCAGATGGCAATGGTAGGGAGAGATCTTTGGAGGACAGGGTGCTCTTGGAACATGTGGTTTATTGCTAGGGCCAAGGGGTGTAAAGGAGCCCTGCCTTCAGCTGCCAGCGTCCAGCTAAGAGTGTGGTCCCAAGAGGAGGAATTTCCTGTTACAGTACAGTTTTATCTTGTTCTATGTTGAATATTCTAATTTACAGTAACCAACTGATTCGGGACACAAATTCTACTAAATTTACATACAGCTTATAAGAACTACTACATTACCATAAGGCACCACATTCTAAACCTTAAAAGATAATCTCTAAGCTACCCTGTTCTTGCCAAGTCGGCAGGAACCTTCCCCCTTGAATCTTTGGCATTCCTTTGTTTGCTAGGGATGTTGCTCAATATCCTGTCTTCTGGGTGGCCTGCTCACATCTCAAAGCTCGCTATCATTTCTATTTCACTCACGGGCTTTTTATTTCCAGAATCTCTTGCCAAACAATCATATCTATAAGGTTTCCCTGTCTCACCATTCCCAACATGCAGCAAAAAAGGATTGGCCAACAGGTCCAGGTAGGTGATTGTCCCCTTCTACTCTCTTATGAGATGCAACATGCAATGCTGTGCCTAGGTCTGGGGTCCTCAGCACAAGAAAAAACATGGACCTGTTGAAGTGGGTCTAGAGGAGGCCACAAAGATGCTCAGTGGGCTGGAGCAGCTCTGATATGAAGGCAGGCTGAGAGAGTTGGGGTTGTTAGTCTGGAGAAAAAAAGCTCCAAGAAGACCTAGCCTTTCAGAACAAGTTTTTACACAGGCAGATAGTGATAGGACAAAGGGGAATGGTTCTAAAATGAAAGAGGAGATATTTAGATTAGATGTTAGGAAGAAACTCTTTACATGGTGAAGCACTGGAACAGGTTGCCCAGAAAAGATGTACATGTCCCACCCCTGGAAGTGTCCAAGGCCAGGCTGGAGAGGGCTCTGAGCAACCTGGTCTAGTGAAAGGTATCCCTGTCCATGGCAGGGAGATTGGAACTAGGTGATCTTTGAGGTCCCTTTGAACCCAAACCAGACTGAAAATCTATGATAATTTAGAATTTTTACAAATCAAGCTTCTCTATTTGCTACATTCTCATGCTAGCTTTTCAACCCACTGTGCATCTGTTTCACAGGTTGTGACCCCTTGGTAACCTGAATGTCTCCATTGACTTCTTACAGTTTAATATAGTCAAATAGCTGTTCTTATGAGAGTGATTTCAGCCTGGAAATATCTCAGCTAACCATGCCTCCAACAGGAGTAAGAAAAAACTGATGTGTCCTTTAAAAGAAAAATTGCACCAAAGATGTTTCAAAATTATACAGTAAATAAACTTTATTTCATCTTAGCTCTATTCATATTAGTGCTGTCAACAGTCACAGATCAGCATACAATACAGTTATGTAGTAACTATTTACAATTTACAGGAACACACCTTTTCTCCATAGAATGTAAGTATAAAAGCTAGGAGTAAACAAATGAGGTACTGCAATTTGGATTTATTGTAGGCAAAACATATAGAAGTGACCTTCTAGCAAACAATCAAAATCAAATCAGGAGAGAATAGTCAACAAGAGTGCCTAGTTCATCAGAAAAATCATCTCAATTGCTATCCATCCAAAATGTATTGCACAATTCAATAAAAAAAATAAATAAACAAATCATTTACTTCAACTTTTAAAAAACACCCAGTAAAACCTGTATAGAGATAGAGTAGCAAGCAATTCTTTCCTAGGATAAAGTCTTTTCTCTCCTTTAAAAAAATAACCTCTAACACAAAATAGAAGACAGTATTCAATAGAAGAGAAATAACCAAATAACCCCTGATCAGCATTTCTGCCAAGGCAGTTTTTATTATATTCACAGGGCAAAGGTGGTGCTGAGTTTTGGTTCTTGCTGCTCTGTTTGTGACCTTGAATAATAGCTTTTCTTCTTGTCCCTTCTCAAGGGGCAACAGAGATATAAACATATTTCTAAGCAGCGATGTCATGAGACATTCTCATCACAAAATCTTCAAGATGGTCGTAGCCACAACTAGAAGAATGGAAAGTTAAAATAAATTATCAAATGTTACATTATTAAGAACAGCTCTTAATATTAAAATAATTGCATTGTTTCTTAATACAATTAGGAGATAGAAGAATTTCAAATAAGTCAAACTGCCAAATCAATTGAGCAAGTAATTCCATTCCACTACCTGCAAACCAGTTGAGAAACTGATGAAAACAAAATAAGGTGTAGCAAAACAGTCAGCAGTCTCACTGGAAGTAGTCTATCACATCACTGCATATTAATCCAAAGAAAAACAAAGTTGGACTCTCTTGCATAATGCTTATCATCAAAATTAAAATGATGATGCAATATATTGGACCTAGAAATCAGACTCCGCTACAGGAAAATATCAATTGCCTTCACAATGAAGTCAGCATCCCCTTAACTTCTAAGTTATATACATGCAAGAATATGTGACAAAAATACTTGAGATGACATAGGCAACTACAATTGAATAATGAAGTTTGAACAGTTTATATATACATTAGCTGATGTTATGAAAGTGTAACCAAAAATTTCTGACATTAAGGTCAATATCAATAAACCTTTCTGTGGTATATTTCAAAGGCAGCTCAGAACACTTGAATTTTTTTACACCAGCATTACAGACAACATGACAGGAATGTAAGTTTCAAATATACCTTCTGCAACCTATTCTGCAATAGTGCTGTAAATAGTTTTGTTCCATCAGTATCAACAATTTAATTCTTTTCAACAAGGGCTAGAGAGAACAGCTGCTGATTTTGTCAGAACTGATGAAGGCTGTTAGCAAACAGTCCAAACTCTACTGCATTTTAAGTGCAATAAAGTGCATTCACTATTGTATTCAAAGATGGAAAAGAACACACTGTTTGAGAAACAATTTTTTTTCCTTTGGAAGAGGTATTATTTTGTGTTGAAGGCTGTGTTTGCACGACTGCAGGAGAGGAAGATAACCTATGAACTGCACTGTGGTAATTGGCAGTGGCAATAGCCTAAGCTAATTTTGCTCTGGCAGTGATGCAGGCCAACAACTGCATTTCAACCAAGAGATAGCAACTGCTTCACATGCACTGAATCAACTCCTGGCAACTGTGCAAAGCTTTCCAGTTGCAAAGAAGGAAAAAAAAGTTGAAACGACCATATACTATAGAATTCATCTGCAGCTTATTAAATATCATACACCACTAGTGACTCAAATTATAATCTTTATCACCCAGTGCAGGAAGTTTTTTCCTGTGTAGTTCCATATCCCAATCCTTTCTCAACCA
This sequence comes from Pycnonotus jocosus, assembly GCA_013400435.1. Taxonomy (NCBI): domain Eukaryota; kingdom Metazoa; phylum Chordata; class Aves; order Passeriformes; family Pycnonotidae; genus Pycnonotus; species Pycnonotus jocosus. Next base: position 82,073 of record VWYP01000751.1, on the reverse strand, counting down.
GATATTGCTTGTGTGTTGCTTGTTTAGCTAGTGTAGTCTGATGCAACCTGCAGCTTAAGGCCTACATCAGCTGTTCCATTCTTGTAATCCTACAATTAGCGTTGCAGATTCACAATTGATGTAACTTAAAAAAACTTGAAGAAAGATACAAACTGAGAGCATAAAGCTCCCCTAACTGTTCTCTGTCATCTCTTTGCTTTAGCTTCTCTTGATATCAAACCAAAGCTGTGATTCAGAAAGGTACCAATATTTAAATGCAATCATTCCTAATCTCTCCACAGAGAATATTCATCAATCTTTTTAAAGATAATTCATTTTAATATTTACAAGTAATTCATTTCAAGCAGTATTGCATGTCTCCCACAAATCTGATTTATTTGCCTATTCAAAAAAGGAACTCAGAAAATGAATAAATACAAAACAAAGCCAAGTGCAATAAAATTCAATATTACATATTAATTGATTTAAAATCTGATTTTATTACTACGACTGAGATTTTTGTGGCTCAATCAACACTTGAACTTATGATTAGGGTTAAGGTCAATCAAAAAGTTGGTTTTCAATCAATATTTACCATTTTCAAACTTAGCTTTGTAAAGCAAAACACGATTAAGAGGAGAACAAAAATTATCATACACATACACAACCAAAATTTGGTTTTTAGCAAAGGAAAGCAGGGAAGAAAATAAAGTAGAAGGATCATTAATTGCACAACACAGATTTCCTTTTACATAAAACAAGAATGTATTAGATTTCACTCACCCACATGTTAGCTAAGCACAGACTGGTGGCATATTCAAAAGATACCACTGCGAGGTGAGGCAAACTACAAAGCCAGGAAGAAAAGAGCTTACTGGACTATTTTGTTGATAGCCTTATCTAATGTTAACAAACAAGAGCTCTATGGACATCTATGGATGAGATTGCTGCAGTTAGATCACAACAACTACATAGTAAAAACCAAATTAGTAAAGATTACATTGATTTAGCATGTGTTTATTGACCAGGAACTGCTACAAGTTTTCAGAAACTTGTTAAATATATGCCCACTAAGAGGGCATAAAATTACTCACAGATACTTAGTGCCATACACTTACTCTAGTAGATAGTAAGTTAATAATGTACACATTAAAATTACTTACAGATGTTTTAGCAATAAACTAAAAGCTTTATGTTAAAATGCACATTTATATTGTACTTCAGGACTTCATTGCTCCTGACAGCTAAACATTGGATATTTTCATATACCAACATCAGTTCAATATTAAGTATGGAAAAACACTAGTGCCATGTCAGCCAATAAATAAAAACCCCTAAACCCCTAAATTCCAAACAGAATTATGGAAGATTCATCCGCACAATAATTTGTGCTTCAGCAAATGAACATAGTAACATTGAAGTGAAGGAAAAAATACTTCTTCCTTCATAAAATGCCTTAATATTTGCGTTTCCATTATATGTCTAACTCAATCTCTTTGTGGATTTGGAAAGGAGAAAATTCATAGGCTAGATATGAGGCAGACTGCTATGTGAAACCCAAGAGCTCTTTGAACAATGACATCCTTAACACATCAAAGCACTTGTAGCCTGCAAAAAACCTCACTGTGTGTTTTAGCCAAAATTTAATACCAAGGATGAAAATTTGTTGGATGAATCCAAGTCAAATTTTTATTTTGTATCAGAAGTTGTGAATGTCTGTTGTAGGAAGAACAGGTTTAAATATCAAAAAGCTGAAGTGGCTGCGAAACAAGGCCCATCTCTCTGTTCTCAAAATCTTTTCTAAATATTACTCTGGCTTACCAAAACAAGACAAAAAACAAACAAAAAAAAAAGGTCTCAGCTTTCTATTTTAATGTCAGATGTCAGAGAGAAAAAATCATACTTGGGATACATGATACTTACTGGAGCTGCAGTATAATCAATATTTTTATCTTCTAAAAGTATTTAAAATATTTAAGATTGCAAGACTCTCAAACATACTAAGTGTACAGGAAAATGTTGGAAGTATTTAGCACTTTCCTCAGATGTGATACTGCAAGATGAAAATACAGACTTTTAAAAAAAAATTTCAGTGAATCAACAGGACTTTAATGTATCTACTTCAAGTGAAATGTAAAATTATTAATATTTTTATTTATTCTGTATTTGCAAGCACTAAATAAATATATATACAAGGTCAGTGGAAGAAACAGAATGCAATTCTTCCTCTCACTTTAATTCCTAAATATTTCACTAAGGTGGCCCATAAAGAGAGGGATCACAGTGTTGATTTCCAGTACAATGTAGAGGAGACTATTACTACCGTTTTTAAATTTTAATTAAAAGTAGCTCCAATACATAAAATAGTAACAGTAATACCAAAAAAGTGCTTATGCTCAAATAATCTTATCTCCTTTTGCATCTGCTTCTCAAACCCAATTTCACCTTTCTAGTAAATAGGTCAACTGGTAAATACTAAGCAAATGTCAAAAAAACTGGGAAAAAATACAACACCAAAGTGTCAATGACTCCTATTTTTGACCTGTCCTGACTCAGAGTGAACTAAAGTATTTTTGTGTTTATTCACTACAAAAATAAGGCAGGCTCACACAAAAAAACCCCAAAACCTAATCAAAACCCCAATCTTCTTAGGGTACTCACTTAAGGTAAAACTGTACACATCTCACTTCAAACACACATATCTCAGGTTATTCAGATGATCAACTTTCTATTCTACAAGCAAAATGCCTGTTGTTTCTGCCAGAAATTTTATCCCAGGGCTGAAAAAATGTTTCTTGATATATTTTTCATAGACTGGTATGACTCCACAAAAACTTCTATATTTAAGAAGCACAAATTTTATATATTATATGTATTTTTATATATATATAATATGTCAGATTACCTTTTTAATCTAGAAAATTCATCCACAGAATAGTAGTGATGCTTGAACTTGCTTTGGTCCTATTGTACCCATCACTATCAGAAATATGTCTTAACTGAAGAAAAACACTAGTAAAGAAAAAGCTTACCTTTTTTCTCACTCTTGCTATAAACTTAAAGCTAGAGCTGGAATTTGATATTCCACTGAAGAATAGAGAAAGATGTTGAAAAGGACTCCACTTGAATGTGGACACAGGAAAAAGAAGACATAAAAAAGTTTCTAATTCCTTATTCTTGAAACCTAATCCTGTTGCATAAACCTGATTTACTTACATAACTTACCATTGGTCGAGCATCTTCTCGTTCTAGTATCTTCTGAGTCTGATCTGCTGGGAACTTCAGCACTGTTGTTATAACCTTGGCCATTGTCTAAAGAGATACATGTTATCCATACACAATTCCATATTCACAAAAATGCTTTGTAATATTTTAAAATTAATTTAATTTAATTTAATAATACTGGATACTATTTTATTAGTGTCAATGGAAAACAGTTAAATCAGTAAGATATAACTATTTGATTCACATTGTATATTCATAATATGAATTATATGAAAACAATGTATGCACATGGTCACAAACTTCAGCTACTATACTGTGATGTAAGTTCTATGGTATCTATGCTCAAATGATAAAGTTCATTAATAAGACAGCATACTAGATTAAGTGCATGCCTAGAAAAAGCAATCTGTCAGTCTTGTTTCAGATATCCTGCCAAGCAAGAGGCAAATAATAAAGTTGGACTGGAGGGCAAGACAGTAAAACCTCGCAACAAAGACACATACACACCTTGGTCAAGTAGTTTACAAAGAATGTGATAAAGTTACACACTACATACAAGTCACGACACAAATTCCTGACTCTTAGATCCATTTCAACCTCCACATTTCTCTTATGTCTCCAATACTGTAGACCAACTGGTGCATTCATTAATGTCTTGATTGCATTCCAGAATCATTTACTAGGATGCATAATTGGCAATACATCCTAGAGAATTTGCACAGATTCTTTTGAACTCTCTTCAAAAAAGAGGAAGCATGTCCAGAGATATCACCAATTCCACTACTAAATAACCTTTGAGACAAGGCATAGATATTTGCACTACAAAAGGGGATCATGCACAGAGAAGGGCCACCAGAATGATCTTACAAGACAAAATTAAGATTTTAAAAAATGACTCTTCTTGTCCAGGAACATAAAAGTTGAGAGAAAGGAGTATCTGTACTGAGAAGATAAATTACAATGTAGATCTTTTAATTCAAGAACTGTGTTGGGGGCAGTGGGAGAAAGCATAGTAATACTTTACAAGCATACTCAAAACTGTTTTAAAAAGTCTTATGATTTGCATCATCACTGTTTATGGTTTTCCAGTCCGTGTAGCAGGATGAAACCAGTTCTCAAGATATCCATAAAATTATGATTATATGACATAATCCTGATGAGAGCAGACACTAAGCTCACTGTCCTCCAGCAACACATCTAATGACTGAAAGAAAACCAGCAGATGAAATCAAGATGCCTACTGTCCAGCTTTTCACTACTTTAAGAGTGAATTAATGACATCTAAAGTATACAGATTTGGGAATACTATGAAATGTCTTTAAGCAACTACTGAAGAGGTATTTCACCATCTTCAGCTGGTAACACAGGTACTAACAAACTGCTACTTAATCCAACTGTTACTTACCATGTCTTGACATGTTTATGTCAAGATTACCTCAAAAGATCACTTTTGCTAATACTGTGCATACCAGCTTTCATTTTACATAATTTGACTGACAATAGGTCTTTTGCTGATAAAACTATATCCACCCATAAAGGCTTTTGTCTTGATAGGTACAGTGGTGAGAGATGTGAAAACTCCCTCCACCTATCACTCATCTTGGCAGGCTGATGAAATTTTGAAGTTATGGATCATGTCTCTTTAGAAAAAAAAAATGAAACCTATTGAATCCTGTGTCAGAAATAAACAGCATATAACAAATCACAAACACATGGTGCTTCACACCTATATAGCAAGGGTGTTAAACTTTAATCTGAATCACCTGTCAGCATATACAAATTTCCATACCTTTGTCTCACGACCCATCATATATTCAAAGAGAACTTTCCTCAAGTATTCAAACTCAGTGGGTTCCTCAAACAGGGAAACGTCAGTATGGTGAAGGTTTCCATCTGTGTAAACAAAAAGAAGAGAATATTTATACTGAAAATCACTCATCCAAATCCAAGTTTCACTAATGGCACGAAACCAAACACAAACAAATGTTGTATTCTGCACCTTGGATGGAGTAACTGCAGCCCTTCAGAAAGGCATTTGGGGGTGCTGGTTGGCAGGAAGTGCAACATGAGTCATCAGTGCATGTGCCCTTGGCAACCAAGAGGGCAAACCTCATCCTGGAGTGCATCAAACACAGCATCATCAGTTGGTCAAAAGAGGTGATGATCCCACCCTACACAGCACTGGTGCAGCCTCACCTTGAGCATTGTGTGCAGTTCAGGGCCCCACCATTTAAAAAGGGTGGGAAGATACATGAACACACCCAGAGGGTACCTTTGCCACTGGATGAGGTGTTGGCAGGCACGTCCTCTGAAAAGCACTTGAGGAGTCTGGGTTTGTCTAATTTGTAGAGATGGAGGCTAAAGGGTGACCACAGTGCTCTCTATGGCTTTCTGAGGAGATGTTGATAGGCAGGTGCTGCTCTCCTCTCCCTGGTACCCAGTGCCAGGACACACAGAAAATGGTTGAAACCTTCATCTATCATGGGGAGTTCACATTTGATGTGAGGAAATATTTTTTTTACCAAGAGAGTGTCAAAACTCTGGAACAGACCTCTTGGAGAGGTGGTTGATGCCTCATGCTAGTCAGTGTTGAAGAGGCATTTGGACAGTGCCCTTAAAAATGTACTTTACCTTTTCATCAGCCCTGAAGTGGTTACACAGCTGGACTACATAACTGATGTTGGTCCCTTCCAGCTGAAGTATGCTATGCTACGCTTCCTGCTTCTCTCCCTAGCAGTATATGCTGAGAAAATCCTTGATTACATTTCTTCCCAGCTCTGCACTAATAGAAGGCAATTAACACCCACAACCATGTCCCATCATTGGCTCAGTTGCTTCCTTGAGCAAGGACCTTCTGAGGAGATGAGAGATGTAGATCATCCTGAGATAATTTGACCATTTGCACAAATTTGCAAAAAGCAAAAAACAAGTGTGACATGGTTTTTGAAAGTCTTCTGAGACCACCCAGCTAAGATGGGTATGCACAGGATGGCAAAACCCTGTATCTCTAATATTAGCAAGGCTCAATGCTTGAGCTGTGAGTCTCATGCAGTACGCACTCCTCAATTAAACAACTGCAAATCTTTTGGAAGCGAGTAATACCTGTTTGTTTCCCTGTGCATTTTTCTATCTTTTGTCAAAAGAGTCTGAGAGGAATCCATAATCTATCTCCAAAGTGTCCACCCACCAGCGTCTAAAGGACAGCACATGAGCAGTGCAAGTCTACTTCTGTCTGGGTCCTGGGGCTGCTCAGAGGCCTTGGGTGGCTGGGACCAGCCTCCCCTGGGACCTCCACCATCTCCTGCCAAGGGCCCAAGGGATGTGTCCCAGCTCAGCCTGGGACCTCCTGTCCCCACCTGTGCCCTGCAGTAAGTGCCCATCTCTGCCCCTGTCTACTGGATGCTTTTGGGTCCTGCACTGCAGAGAGCTTAAGAACTCTGATTCAGAGCTCTTTTAACTGGATGACACAATAAAGAAAACATCAAACAAAACGCTGTGGGATTTGGTTATCTGAAATCACACACCAACTCTATTATAACAGACAAGAGAAAACAATGATGTCATAAGTGTATTAGATAAGTGTTTAAAAAGACTGATGTTTTATTTTCTAAACCAAACTGTATTTTTCTAACAAACAAAAAACTTATTTGTGATGAAAACTGTGTAGTTACCTCTATATGGTGTTCCCACTGATGTGACATAATGTTTCAGCCGGTCTTCCAGTACATGAATCTAAATAGAGAACATTTGATATGATAAATGGTGTTAACTAGCAGCTAAAATAAGCATAACTGAAATAGTTTCCAGCTATATCATCTCTTACAAAAGCAAAATACATTTGCTTTTTAAGGAAGGAAAACATTAAAAACTGTGTTATGAAAAACTTTCCCAATTGTACATGTGTATATACACATAAAAATATCTATAGCAGAAGTTATGCATACATTACATACTCATGTTTCTATTTTATATATAAGCACAGATAAAAAAAGCATACAACAAAAATTGCACTTAAACATCAAAAGAGTTTTAGCTTTGAAAAAAAATCCAGAATTTCATAAAATGCACTGTTCCCTTTTTCACTGTGCAATTGCTTTGCTAACCAGTATCACAAGCATGTGGTATTTTTATTCTCAGAGGATAGAGAAATACTTTGAAAAGTACACAGAGCTTCTGAGAGCCACTATGAGTGAAAACTATTTTTTTTGTCTATTATATTCATAGTACCATGTATGGAGATGTACCACATCATCACTTGAAAAGAACAAACCTTTTAATACTGCAAACACAGAGTATCAAATGACTACTTCTTTCTCATTCAACATCACCTTACCTGTTCTTTCAATTCTTGCTCCTTCAGTTTTGAATCATTGACTAGAGTTGTCTTCTGTGCAAGTTGCGCCTGAAAAGACAGCCACATATGGAAAATTGCTAAAAATATATCATAGGTACCTTTGCAATAAATCTATTTCTTCTTTTAACAAACAAACTTATAAGCAGTATTTCAGCTTTAAAACTGCTCCACAAGGAAAACTATTAGAGAGGAAAATCAATAACATGTAAGACTTACCTTTAGTTCTGTTATAGTGACCTACAACAACAATAAAAATTTAGATTAAAATGTATGGAAAATACATTATAAAAGACTATATCAAGCACTGGAGAAAGAAATGTTAATCATCTAGTTCTGATACAGTGTGTTAATTGAGAATGACAAAAATTGAAATTACTAATAACAACTAGTCTCATAGTTTAACTTATTTGTATTAACAGTATGTAAAGCTGATATTTAAATTATCTCATTTGATTCTGTAAGACAATCATAAATATAACTTCAAGAATCTAGAGTTTCCAAAACTTTATGAAGTGCATACTGGAGATGAATAATAACTGAATGAGTATGAAATACATCACAGGACACCCTAACTACAATTAATACCATTCAGAATATTTTATGTTTTTCCTTAATTCTTCAAGTCACATTTGGAAATGTGAACATATATCTGAAAATAGCTTCATTTAAGAGCTTCAATAGCTCCACATCTTGCAAAGATGTTTATGAAGCACTGAAGAAAGTCTAAGTTGAAATTTCTATCTTTCAGTGTTTCAACTCTAAGGAAAATAATGCTTCAGTAGTCATAGGTATAACTCAAGGTTATATAAGCATTTCAACATCAGATAATTTATGTGTGAATTTTTTTTAAGGTAGGCTAAGTCTTAACACAGAAATGGTACATATTCACAGAATCACAAGGGATATTACAAGGGATCCACAAGAGATCCACAAGGAGCACAGAGTCCAACTTTTAAAGTGAATGGCCCATGCAGGGATCAAACCTGTGACTTTGGCATAATTAGCAACACGTTCTAATCAATTCAGCCAATCTCAGGGTGAATATTACTTTTTTCTCCCCAAGCCTCTTTGCATTTGCATTGAAATGGAGATTTATTCCCCATCTCAGGCTGAAAAAAATCTGTGGGGTCTCCTACACTCCACAAAGAGAAAATAGGTGAAAATCATTCCTCTAAGGATCTGAAACCTCTAAGTTAAATTCTTGCTTCTGAAAACCTCAATCAGACATTTATTTTCTCATATGGAGAGACACTTTCTGGTATTTTTACTCCAAACATTAATATTTAAGGTTGTTAGTATTTGTCAATTTTTTTTTATCACAGTCAGACAAATGCTGTTCCAATGTCTAGGGTACACTACATGCCAAAATGGATATGTTATGTGTAATGTTTGGTCTAGTCTGACAACAAGCAACACAGAAAGTTCTATAAGACAAACTTCCATGATTTGGAAGTCTCTCATTTTAGACAAAAAATGTTGAGCACCAAAAGTTGATTTGGAAGTCTCTCATTTTAGACAAAAAATGTTGAGCACCAAAAGTTGCATTCAGTCAATAGAAGACTTCAAACTGTTTGACTAGTGCTGAAGGGTAAAAAAACCAATACCAAAACAGAAAAATGTTACAAAGCAACAAAATAAAAAAGAAATCAAGTGAGACAAAAAAAATACCATGGCAATTATAATTCATTTGAATGCACTGTAAAGTCCAGATGTGGATTTATACAGTTCTCTTTGGTATATTGATAAGTTCCACAGACCCTGTCTAATTTTCTCATACAGCTCTGTATAGCTATGCCTATATATGCTATTGTAGCTGTTGCAAATACGTACTATTGTACTAGATAAAAGCAAAATTCATTTCCTACAAACATACCAAGCACAAGCAACAGACAAACTGAGACAGGAAAAAAAATTAAAAACAACTCAATTTCTAAGGAGGACAAAAGAAAACTACCTCTTGACCCCAGACAGATTGTGTCAGAGTAAGAATCAATCCTGAAATACTGATAAAACAGGAACTTGAAAGCCTACTTATATCAGTCTGAATATTTGAGCTTTGACTGGATCAGAAGATATACCAGGAATTATGTGCACATTCCACATCTATTAGAATAGTTATATTGTTTTGAGATTAAATCACCACTGTGAATAATATCAAATAAGGAGTTTACATTCAGTTGAATCAGCTATGCAAAACAAAGCTTGTGAACAAATTGTTAAACTTGAATTTACTTGGAATTCTCAAAATTACTCAAAAAAAATTGATTCCTGCATTCTAGAGGAATCACATACATACACTGAGGGGGAAAAAAAAGAACCTGAATTTTTATTCTACAAGTATTATGAACTTGGGTGCTTTAATTGTACCTAAGAACCAGTGCTACCACACAACCTGGTCTTCTTCCCCCACAAATGAAACCTCCTTTATCCTTTAAAACTAAGCTGTTTATCAGTGATGGATTTCTCTGAACTGGTCTACACCCACCACAGATGGAAAAACTCCTCTGAGTTTCTCCAAAGTCAGCCATGGAAACTCCAAGGAGTGGAGAGCTGTGGACAACATTCCAGACACAGGCAAAATTAGATGCTTATTTTGTTTACTGTAAACTTACTCACTTTTAGATATTTAATATTTGCAATATTCAAATACTTTACAGCTCATTGCCAATCTGTCTGATGCATTTTTGAGAACTGAGGAGTCATAGAATGCTAACAGGTTGGAATGGACCTTAAAGACCATCTAGTCTCAACATTCCCTGCCATGGGGAGGGAAACCTGCCAGTAGACCAGGTTGCTCAAGGCCTTATAAAACCTGACACTGAACACTGTCAGGGTTGGGGCATCCACAACATCCCTGGGAAACCTGTTCAGTCTCACCACCCTCAAAGTGAAAAATTCCTTCCTAACATCTAATCTAAATATCATCTCTTTCAAGTTATACCCATTATTCCTTGTTCTTTCACTACAGTTCCTGATAAAAAGTCCCCCTGCAGCTTCCCTGTCGGCCCCCCTGGAAGTTTGCCGTGAGGTCTCCACGCAACCTTCTCTTCTCCAGGCTGAACAGCCTCAGCTGTACCTGAATAGCCTTTGTTCACAGGGGAGGTAATCCAGTCCTCTTAGAAACTTCATGGCCCTCTTCTTGCTCCAATAGCTCCATGTCTTTCTTACGTTGGGGATACCAGAATTGTGCACAGTACTCCAAGGGGATCACATGTGACCAAAGCAGAGGGGCAGAATCACCTCCTTTGACCTGCTGGCCATGTTCCGTGTGAGTCAGCCCAGGATTAAATTGGCTTTCTGGGCTGTGAGCACACACAGCTGGCTCATGTGAGTTTTTTATCCCCTGTCACCCCCAAGTCTTTCTTAGCAGGGCTGCTCTCAACCACTTCTCTGCCCAACCCATTGGTGTGTCTGGGATTGCAATGACCCAGGTGTAGGACCTTGTGCTTTCTTTTGTTGAACTTCATGAGGTTTGCCTCAGCCCACATCTCAAGCCTGTCAAGATCCCTCTGGATGGTATTACCCTCCATCATATCGACTGCACCACCAAAGACCTGGGTGTTTTCAACAAATTTGCTGAGGGGTGTGCTCAGCACTGACAGGTTTCACTGTCCATGTCACTGACAGAGATGTTGAATAGTACCAGCCCCAGCTAGTACTGAGCCCATGACCGCATCAAACAGCATCATCAGCCAAAAGAGGCAACTATCCTACTCTATTTACCACTGCTGCAACCTCTCCATGTAACCGGTCTCCATGTGTGGCCATCCATCCAGCTCTTTATTCACCAAGTGATCCATCCATCAAATCACTGTCTCTCCAATCTGGTGACAAGGATGTCGCGCAGGAGCATGCTGAAGTGCTTTGCTTTAAGGCCAGGTAGACAATGTCAGTTGCTCTGCCCCTGTCCATCAACAGTGTAGACCAATCATGGAAGGTCACCAAATTTGTCAGGTAAAATTTTTGTCACGAAATTTTGTCACCAAATTTGTTAGGATCTCCCCCTTGTAAAGTCATTTTGGATGTTACTAATCACCTCTTTTTTTTTTTTTTTTTCCTGCGTGCCTTTGCTTAGTTTCCAGTAGAATCTGCTCTGTGATCTTGCCTAGCACAGAGATGAGATTGATTGGTCTGTGGTTTCACTGATATTCAAGTTTCCTCTTTTTAAAAATGGGAGTTATATTTCCCCCTTTTTACACTCATCAGGGACTTCACCAGACTGACACAATTTTTCAAAAATGATGGACAGTGGCTCAGCAACTTCATCACCAGCTCCCTCAGGACTCATGGATGAACCTCACTGGGTCCAATGGATTCGTGTAAATTCAGGTTCCTTATATGGTCTCAAACATGATCCTAACCTTCACTGATGTGTTTTTTGTTCGGCCTGGATTTTGGTACCGGTGGGGCCACAGACGTGGCTTCTGTGAGAAACTGCTAGAAATTTCCAACTTGTCTGGCAGAGCCAATCGTTGATGGCTCTGAGGATGGACATGCTGCTGGGCCAATGAGAGATGATGGTAACACCTCTGTGATAATGTATTTAAGAAGCAAATCAAAACAAAGTGGTGGTGCAGTTTTAATTCCAGCCAAAGAAGAGGAGGAGGTGAGAACATGTGAGGGAAACAACATGGAGACAACCAAGGTCAGTAGAGAAGGAGGGGGAGGAGATGCTCCAGGTGCCAGAGCCAAGATTCCTCTGCAGGCTGTGGTGAAGCAGCTGTGCCCCTGCAGCCCATGGGGATCCAGAGATCCACCCACAGCTCATGGTGCAAAGGTGCCCATACCAGAGCAGTTGGATGCCTGCAGGAGGCTGTGATTCAGTAGGAAAGCCAGTGGAGAGATAGGGCCCCTGCATCCAGGCTGGAGCAACCTGTCCTTGGAGGACTGCACCCCGTGGAAGAGTGACCCGTGCTGCAGCAGTTTTGGGATGACTGTTTATTTGTGGGAGAGTCTCACATTGCAGCAGCTTTGGGAGGACTGCTGCTTGTGAGATTGGAACCACACTGGAGAAGTTCACAGAGAACTGTCTCCCATGGGAAGAGAGGCCATGGTGTAGCAGGGAAGGACTCCTCTCCTTGAGCAGCAGAAGAAAACTTCAGGTGATGAACTAACCAAAACCCTCACTTCCTGCCTCCCTGTGCTATCAGTGGGAAGGAGGGAGGGGTTGGGGGAAGAAAAGATGTTTTTAAGGGCTTATTTTACTTCCCATTATCCTCTTCTGATTTTGTTAGTAACAAATTCACTTCATAACTCTAAGTTGAGTCTGCTTTGCCCTTGGAGTGTCTTCTCCCAGTCCTTATCTCAACTCATGAAGCCTTCATTAATTTTTTCTCTCCTCTGCCCAGCTGTGGCAGGGGAGGATGGTTTTAATGGCTGCCTTGCATTTGGCTAGTGTTAAACCACGACAAGTGGGCTTAGGGGTCTTCATCCTCCCAGTCTCTTCATCTGCCTTTCTTGACTTGGGTGGCATGGCTGGAGCACTTGCCATTGAAGACAGAGGCACAGAAGTCATTGAGAACCCCAGCCTTCTCTTTGTCCAGGGTAGCCAGGTTTCCCATTTCCTACCAAAGAGGGCCCACATTATCCCTAGTCTTTCATTTGCAACATATGTATAGAAGCCCTTCCTGTTTGCCTTGATTTCCCTGGCCAGAACAATTCTATCTGGGTTTTGCCTTCCCTAACTTTGTCCCTAGCTTCCCATACAATTTCCCTGTATCACTCTCAGGCCACCTGTCCTTGTTTCCACTTCCTAAAGGCTTCTTTTTCTTTTTTTTGCTCTGAATTTGCCCAGCAGATCCTTATTCATCCATGGAAGCCTCCTGGAATTTTTGCTTGATTTACTCCTTGTTGGGATGCATTCCTTCTGAGCTGGATACATGAATACATGAAACACCATTGCTGGTATATAAACTTGATGTAACTTTCATGCCATATCAGTAATCTGGAAGATGCATGTATAATACAATACTAATATAGCAGACTGCTATAACAAACTAGGAGTGAAATAGTTAACAAAGAAGTCCTACAGAAAAAGGACTCTTTAGACTTTTCATAATCATCTTTTAGAAGTTAGGAGTCTCTTTAAGAATCTTTCTCTAGCTAATAAGATTACATTAAGACTATCAGTCAGTGAACAAGGGTTAATTAAGAATACAAGGCAGTCTCACACAAATATTTGTGCTTTTCCTGTTATGACAAAAAGACATACATCATGGAATAGTTACAAAAAGTAATATAAAGGGTTTTGTACACAAGTCCAAGGCAGAAGTAATAAACACTAGGACAGTGAGATAATTTGTACTTTAGGTTTCTAAGGTCAAATACATAAATTTACTCTCCCCAGGGCTACCTATTTTAGAAATGAAAAATTTAAAAGTAAGGTCAATATGAATTCTCATTAATGACTCAACAACTTGTACACTTTTTCTCTCCTCAGTATAATAACAGCTAGTAGTATTTTCACCAAAGAATTCCTCAAATTAAAATGTAATCTCAGAAAGACAAAAGAATGAAGGCAGCCTTCTTTCAATGAAAGCCTCCGTCCACAATAGATACATTCAAGGCACTACTCCAGACACCTCTGAAATGTGAATTTTGAAAAAAATCACTCTAAAAATTACTTAATGAGATTTTCTTTCCTTCTAAAGGGCTTCCTTAGTAAAATCAACATAGACACATATAGAGGACAAAAAACCCCCCCACATTAATAATAACAACAGAACAATTAAAAAGGTAGTATCAAATATTGCAGATTCTAAAGAGATTCATTTTGTATGTAAAAGTGAAGGCCAGATATATAAATAAAGTTGAATTAGGAATAAACTACAGAATTTCATGTGGACCAAGAATCTCACGGTTAGAAATAGAAAAACAAATGTCAGTGCCAGCTCACTTTTTCACTGTTGCAATGTTCCTCTTCTGCAATCCTTTGTTTGTATTCCTTCTGCAAGTCTTCCAGCTGTGCCTGCAACTCATGAACTTTTGCTGTCATCTCTTCTTCACGAGACTTCAAAATACAGGCAAAAAATTACTTATACAAATAATCATCTAACTACTCAAAACTTTAACTATGGTGGACATAAAGCAATCAACAAATGTTACACTATACATAGAAAGGATATGCTTGATATTTGTGTAAAAGCTAAATACACAAAACTCCTACAGAATAAACCAAGAAAAAGAACTGGTGCTTAATAAAATTTTGTAGGCCTCCAACAATAAAGATTACATAGTTAGGATTACAGTTACATTTTTTTAAAATTCCAAAAAGGATCTATTTCTCTTGGGCACTAAAACATCATTTGAGTATAATCCAGTAAGTGCACGAAGGTCATAACCTTCATGGAAGAGGTAGATGACGACACAGAATTAATTCCTGTATTAGGGAAGTAACAAGGACTTAAATCCTTTCCTCAGCCACTCTCACTAAGATGTTACTAAAGTAGTTCTAAGCACATTTTCCAAAACAATGACCAACAATTTCCCATTCTCATGGATTTGGAAGGCAGTATTCAGTGTAGAGGAAAGAAGCAGTAAAAAGAATGGTAGGGAGGAAATTAATTTTTTCTGTATAGGAGAAAAATACAATGACCTAAATCCTAGGAAGTTAATCCATCTATATAGCACTTTGCAAAAACAAGTATTTTTAAAAATTGTGTCCCCTCTGGCCTTTTAGTGAGAGAATATGTTAGGGACCTTATAAAATAGCACTCCAATTCCTAGTGCATATCTCTGTAGCTGAACAAAACTAAAACTAGTTTCACTCATGCTATAGGTACAGGGCAGTCAGTTAGCTGATGGGTCTACTAACACAGCAGTACTTCAAGTCAAATTAGTACAGTTAATTAACTGATAACAAGTCCAGAACTGCTGATGGAAATTTTGTTCTATTCAAAATTCTCAGGAGTACAAATTATAATGATACAGAATATTCTCTGGAAAAGTAAGTGTAGGACTAGAAAGCCAATCTAGGCTTAATTGACTTACAGTGTGCCATTACTAATAAAAGAATTATTTCTGTCTAAGACCAATTTTTAAAGTGTTCCCTGTGCATGACTTAGGAATAAATCACCTTCCCCATGCAGCCCCTCAGTCCAGAATACATCACCAAGAAGAAAAAAAGCGAATCTACCCACAAAAATGAGAAGATGCATTATCTGAGCAATTTTTACAGCCTACATTTTAAAAATATATACATGCTCAAGGGAAACTTTGCTCAAACATCAGGACTTCCAAACAATGCTAGCTTGTATTCATTCCCATGCTTTTCTATGCTCTCAGAAGTGCATCAACAATTAATTGTTTTTAAGAATTTTTTTCTTTTTTTTATAGAAGGTTATATTTCCCCAGGTTAAAAATTCTCAATGCCTGGCATATTCAGGGATAGTAATGGTTGTTGTCTTGACTTTTGCAGAATTTTTTGATTTTTTTTTTTTTGTTCATCAAGAATCTAAAATTTTACAATTGGTACACAACTGTTTCATTAAATAAATCACAAGTGAATGCACTTCATTCTTAGCTATAAAAGGTAGTTGAAAGGCTGAAAAGAAATTAAACTCAAAATGATGAATGACACTTTCGTAAAAGGGACATACCTGTGAGCAATTATTTGGATAAAATCCTGAAGGGAGGTTATTATTTTAAATTTGAAATTATTAGTGATCAGGTAGGCTTCCAACATGCTACTGATCTGTATGTACAGTAAGAACTTACTGTTCTACATAGTATCTGGCATACTCTGAAAATAAACTACATGCTATTTGGATTTAATTACAGTTATAGACTAAGACTTCAAAAAAGTTATAATTTCCCAAATTTTAATCAGGAATCCTATCCTGAACTCTTATGGAAGGCATTAAAACAAATGAAAGGATACATAACTGAAGTTAGGTATTTTATTTTGAGCTCATGGTTAGGCTTAAAATAAACTAGGTGGAAAACAGCATTCAATTTTTCTCCAATGATATACTTTAGTTGAAGAAAAAATATTTAGCTCACAAATTAGAGGCTATGCTGACCTAAAAATCCTTTAATTAGGGAGACTTCCATGAAATCTTTTGTGACGAAAATTTTCATGAAAGAAAACAACATATAAAGCAAAAGTGGAGCATTTCACTTTACTTTCCATGGGAAAGTAAATCATATTAACAGACAGAATGATTCTTGCTTGTCTTCGAGGATAAATACTCAGATAAAGTCAGATATTTTTTAGCATCAACCATGTTTAAAATGCAATAGAGAGCAACAAAGTTATATGAGCAAGATTCATTCTTGCAGCTGGCTTTATTTTTGCTTCATCTTCTTACCATTTGAGACAAACTTCTCTGCATGATATGAAATTTCTCAAATGCATCATAAGCTAAGTCAAGTATAAGTGGGATAATAACTGGTAACTTTAGGCTAAATCTATTTCCTATTCTATTCTATTCCATTCCTTTATCATTCCTCTTTCTATCAGAGATGTCAATGAACATGATATACATTCAATTTAACATAAGTATTTCTCAACTTTTGAGATGCTTGCAGTACTTCTTTCCAGAAAAAAATCTCTAAACTATATTTTAAATCCCTAAAATACAGAAATAAAACACTCACACATATATATGAAATACAGATATACAGAATACCTATGTAATTTAAAATATCAAACTACAGTTTATTTCAGTTCCAGATAACTGTCATTGCCATCATCAATGAAATGTAAAAAAAGACAGTGTTCATGTCCTCCAATTGCACATAAGTCAAACTAGCCAAGCCTTCAAGATCATACAAAGACTGCATCATGCTTGTTTCTGACACTAAGGATGAAAGGACCAGAAAACACAGAGGAATTACACCCGCGTGACTTGAAATCATANCCAAAACAAAAACCCCAAACCCCCCAAAAACAACCTTGTGGGTTTTTTTACATCAATCAATTTTTCTAAATTAGGAAACAAAAGAAGCAGACACTAAATGTAAAAACCCTGCTAATGCTATCCATCCAGCTAGAAGTTCAAAAATCAGAGTGATACACACCAGCCTGCTTACATGTTAGAAATTTTCAATATGAAACACTCAGTAATGTGAAGTACATAGATCTTTGGAATGGTAACTGATCACAAACAATCCACTTACATCTATTACTGCTGGCTCTATTCATAGAACAGTGTCTTTTACTACACTATTTGTGCAAAGAGGACTAAGATTAACAAAGTTAAAGCCTGCATTCAGATATGATGTACAGTATAGTGCTGAAAACCATTTAATCTTTTCAACACATGCAGGCAGGACTGGGACAATTTACTTATCTAAAAAAGGAGGCATCCTTGGAGAAGTATCCTTAAACTGAAATTGACAGGTAACTTCTGGTTGAAATGCTACTAGAGAAAAATTAAGTCTATCTGCAAATATCACGCAGAAAAACTGTTCATTACAAACAAACAAACAAAATTTTTACTAGCATAAAATCTATGCAAACACACTGCACCCTGCATGGAACAGAACCTTACTTTAAGGGCCATGGCACCAATCTCAGCAGGGCATCAGAGGAAGGAGATAGAGAGTGAGACTGCCCCATAAAAACTACATTAAAATCCTTATAAAAAACAATACACAACCACCATCGCCACAACTCTAGTAAAAGCTTAAATGTCACTCAGTTTTGTCACTCTAGTCTGGCACACAAACTACTCAAGGATATAAGGACTTAGCCATCTAATTTTTATTAGAATGATCCACTTAGGGCTTAAGTTCTGATGCTTTTTCATGCCCATAAACCACAGATAGAAATAAATATATTAATTGCAAGCTGGGTCGCCAGACATATCAAGTGTAATTCAAGCAGTTTACTAGAAAGAACTAGTTTTCTATCTAGATAAGCAACCAAAAAAGAGTTATTTTGAAATTTATGTAGTCACATCACTTTTCAAAAAGGTACCTCAAGGATTTCTTCATATTTTTTCACAGTTCTTTTTAGATCATCATCTTTTTCAACAATTTTTCTTTGCAACTGTGTTGTCTCTATGTGATGATTTTCTATCAATTCATTTTCTACCTCCTGGGCTTTACCTACAAAGAAAAGTTAGGCAGTATTAAAAAAGGCATGGTTCAGGGTTTTTTTGGGTTTGGTTTTTTGTTTTTTGTTGCCGGGGGTTTTTTTTGTTTGTTTGTTGTTGTTGTTGTTGTTGTTTTGGGGGGTTGGGTTTGTTGTTTTGGGGGTTTTTTTGTGTCATAACAGTATTTTTAAAATGCTTTAATGTAACTATAAGGAAAACTTGCCAGGAAAATTCAGTTTTCCACACCATCAATTACTATTGTGTCCCTTGATCCTAACGTGTATGAAATTTGTTGTCTGCAGTTTGGTACGTGGAGCAATTTTTCTACCTGGTGCTGGTTCTAGTTTTTAGAAGATGACAACCAATTTTTATCAACTAGTTCTATCTCCTATTCTGTCTAGAGATGTGATTAAAACTTTTGCAAATCTTCAGAAACTCCTCACCTCTAGGTGTACTTCTAGTATTGGAATCAAACCACACCTTTTTCTCACTTCTCTAATTTCCAACTTAAACTATGGTGGCAAAAGATGATAAAATGAAATATGTTGTACTCTAGTTATAATCACATTGTGCTACAATCAGACATCATACCCAGTTGGTACCTGTTAGTGAATGAAGTCTGCAAGATGCAGCAAAGAAAAAGCAATTCTGATTTTCAGATGGATCTACGTTTCTCTAAAAGGCACTCTCCCGGTGCCATATATTCAACAATGGAATGTTAAATTTGTGCTACTGGAGATAAAGTAGCATTGCAATGGAAACTTACCAAAGCACTTTCATCTTCAAAATTTTACTCCCATTTTCTTTTCTTTTATACATATGACAGGAAATAAATAGCTATGGCTATCATGGGTAATTCTTCCCATAGCAGATGTAAAGAGTGCTAGATCAAAGATCCATCCTGCAGAACAGCTACATATGCATTTTCCTAATTGTACTACAATTAATATTTAAGCTATATCCTGAGGAAAAGAAATTCTTTCCCTAAGTTCTCTAGACATTCATAAAACACACATTGTGTTTATCACAGCCATCGGTAAAATCTCTCGCCCAAAACAACAAGAACTGAAGATTCGGTTCTCTATTTTACTGATTACGGTTACATTAATATTTCACTTACTGATTGTCTCTTTTACTGCTGTTTCCAATTCTCTCTCTTTTTGAGCCAGCTGAGTATTGAATTCTCTTATTAACTGCTTTAGAGTGGAGTTGTGCTTTATTTCAATGTCTTCTTGTTCACATCTGTACAAAAATGTCAAAACATACAGCAGGGAAATAAACATTTAGAGAGTGTGTGAAAACACAAGACAAGAGATGTGGGAATTTCTTCAGAAATATTTTAGAATGGGGTGATTCAGAATTATATTAATTCTGTGAGATTCAGGGAGGCTTTTTCTTCCTCTCCTAATTCACCTGGTAGGCATAGGTGTTTCATTTAAAAACAACCCAGAACCCTTTCAAAGATATGGAGGTTTTGCTGAGGAAGTTGAAGAACTGAAAGAAAAGAAGATGCCATAAAAAGAATTTTTAGGGAAGTTTTAGACTTGCTTGAGAAACTATTAAGAATGCTGAGCAGTACACCATATTTTATGCAGTACGTATGAATAATTATTGATATCAACTGAATGTGAAGCTCTCAGTACTAAGTTTGTTTCCTGTTTGAGAAAAATAGAATTATATTACATGCTTCAGCAATGTTGAAAATTACCATCGCTGAAACAGATCAGAAATGGTATTACTCTGCCAAATGTCAAACCCCTTTTCTTTCTGTTTCTCTACGTCTATTTAGAACAACTAAAGAAAAATATCACTCATTATTTCCTTGTTACAAACTGAACTTTAGTAAAGTATTCTTGAGGTTTTAATGGCTAGAGATAAAACACAGAAATGGTAACACAAACAGGAACAAAGAATTTACCTGATTTTCTGCTCCATTTCCTCTAAAGACTCCTTCTTTACTATGTCAAGCTCTTGCTGATGTTCTTTTCGCAGAGTACGTATGTCTTTCTGAAGATTATTCACCTCTTTGCAAAGCTTCTGTTTCTCCCCTTCAGTCTCTTCCAGTTTAGCCTGTAAGTCCTTCTGCTGGTTCTGCATACCAACTAGTAACTTCTGCAGCTCCACAACAGATGTGACCTTTTCTTCAGCATTTTCCTCAAAAGCTTTAAGACTGTCATTTCTTTCACCTAACTGTTGCTGTAGACATTTTAGCTTTTCTTCATATCTTAAACTCATATCTTCCATCTCAATCTTATGCACTTCATTTTTCGTCACTATATTATTTTCTAACTCTTTTATCTTCTGTTCTAATGACTGACTGACTGCCTCCTTTTCCTGCATTTTTTTCTGTAAGTCTCCAATTATATTCTCCATATCAAGATATTTTTGTTCTTTAACTTTCAATTCTTCCCTACTGCTTGCTAAAACACCACCACAACAAGCATGCTCATCCGCTAACAATGAATATTTTTTGGTTTGCTCCTCAAGTTCTTCCCTGAGATTTTTGGTCCTAACCTGCTCTTCCTGGTGGGTCTTCTCAACACATTCTAATTTTTTGAGGAGTTCTTTCTGTTTGTTTTGCAGTTCTAGATAACAGTCATTACTCTCTTGTTGTTCCTTCTCATACTTCTGTAATAATGCATCTTTTTCAGTTAAGCCCTTTTGTAATATCTGCATTTTCTCTTTGTATGTCTGTTGGATACTCTCGAGTAAGTTATTTTTTTCTTGTTCTACAGCAGCTTTTAAACTCTCTACCTTTTCCAGCATCTCCTTCTCTAATTCTGTGGAATCTCTTGT
The DNA here is from genome assembly GCA_013400435.1 of Pycnonotus jocosus. Taxonomy (NCBI): domain Eukaryota; kingdom Metazoa; phylum Chordata; class Aves; order Passeriformes; family Pycnonotidae; genus Pycnonotus; species Pycnonotus jocosus. The sequence goes on along the minus strand of VWYP01000751.1, from coordinate 60,680 downwards.
TGACTTAATTTTTTCTTCTAAGGATTCAATTTTGGCTTCTTTCTCCTGTACTTTCTGTTCCAACTTTCTTAATTGATCCTCCATATCTTGCTTAAATTGCTGTTCCTTTTCTTCCATCTGAGACAGCAACTGCTTTCTAATAGAACCTATTTTTTGCTCTGCCTTCTTTTTCAGGTCGGCTAGCTTAGTGCTGTTCTCTACATTCAGTCTCTCTTCTAATTCTTTCAGTTCTTCCTCTTTCCTTTTAAGTATCACTGACTTCATTTCATCAAATTCCTTCTCCTTTATTTCAAAATCAGCTTTCAGTGAATCTATTTGCTTCTCAAGATTAAGCACTTTTTCTTCAGCTTTCTTAAATCTGTTTTCCTTTTCAAAAGCTACCTTTTCTGCCTGACGGAGTTGCCAAGCTATTTCTTTTTTCTCTGTGGTTTTTTGTTCATTACACTTTTTAAGTTCTTCCACCAAGGAATTCTTTTCTAAAGTTTTCTGAGCAATGTCTTTTTCTAGTTCAGCAATTTTTGCTGCTTGTTTTTTTAACTTTGAGGTTAACTGACTTTCTTCTTTTTCCCTTCTGTTTTGCTTTTGTTCCAATTCACTTTTTACACTATCAAAATTCCTGCTTTGTTTAGCTAGCTGTTCCTTCAGTTTATTTAGCTCTTCATCTTTTTTACTGGCTTCAGTATTGCTTAATTCAAGTTTGCTCTGTAAATCTTTGATAGTATCATGATTTTGTGTAAACCTGGTTTCTGCTTTCATCTTCCACTCTGACAGTTGCGCTGTGCAATGATCTATCTCATCAAGAGCTAATGCTTTTTCTTGACTCAGCATCTCAACTCTGGATGATAACTCTTCTACTTGATTTAACAACTGCAACCTATCCTCTTGATGTTGTTTGCTTAACAGAGATATGGCTGCTTCCTTCTCTGCTAAACTTATTGTGCTTTCAAGTCTAACATTAAGATCCGTAACTGTTTTGTTGAGAGCAGACACTTCAGATTGTTTTTCTTGGAGTTCTTCCCTCATTGATGTGACAGCATTGATATTTTCAGATAACTCTTTCCTCAGCTGTGTTATGCAAGTTTCTTTCTCTGATGCTGCTTGCTGCTGATGTCCTCCCTCTTTTTGCAATTGTTCCTTTTCTGTTACAAGTCCCTCAATATCAGCTCTCATGGACATAATTAAATTGTCCTTCTCCTGTAGTTCTTGCATTGACTTTTGCAAAGAAGTAGTAGCAGCAGAATGATGCTCTGTTATTTCTCTAAGTTGAGCTTCTAGTTCAGTTATCTTACTTGTTTTGATGCATATTGCTTCTTTAACTTTTGCAGTTCGGCGCTCACAGTCTGCAATTTTACATGTTACTATGCCAATTTTTTCACTACATTTTTCAATTAATTCACTGCCTTTAGTTCGCAATGAAGCTTCAGCATTCTTCCAGGCATCTAACTGGGTTATAAGTTCTCCTGACAACCTTTTAAACTCAGTTTCTTTTAGCTGAATTGCCTCTATTTTTTTCTCATAATTTTCACGATCTTTATACTGAGAAGACTGCACAGTTTGGAGATTCTGTTCAAGGGTTCTCAGTGTATCAGCCAGCTCAGTAATTTTGGCTTTGTCCCTCTCCTCAACTGCTTTCTGTTTACTGAGCTGTTCCTGAAGTCCTGTCTGCTGTTTCAGGGACTGTTTAAGATCACTTTCCAATTTTTTCAACTGTGTTTTCAGGTCACTTTCCTTATCTGACAAAGCATTCACCTTAGCCACTGACTGCCTCAGCTGGTCTTGCAATTCCTTCAGGGACTCCTCTGTTTTCACTCGTTCTTCCTTCAGTTGGGTTATTTCTGTTCTGGAGTCCTCCTTTTCAGCCCTGAGGATGAAAAGCATCTGTTTCAGGTCTCCAACTTCCCGCTCTTTCTCTTGCAGTTCTGTATCATGTTCTTCCTTGAGCTCTTCAATCTGCTGATTAAGTTTCTTTTCCCAACTTTGGATTACTTCTTCCAATTTCCTCCTGTGGTCCTCAGCAAGACTGTCTACTTGCTCTTTCTGATTAGATTCCAGTTTTGACTCTTCATCATTGACTCCAGATGAGCTGGCATGTGCCATTTCCAAAATCTTAGTATTGAATTCACTCTCTTTCTGAATGAATTCCAACTGCTTGTTTTCAAGCTCTTTTTTTAGTTTAGCTTCCTGCTCAGCAAGTTTATTTTTGAAAGTTTCCTGCATATCTTTTGATTTCTGTTTCATTTTCTCCACTTTCTTCTCCTGACATTTCAGTTTACTTTCATACTCTCCTTGTAAAGCACTAATTCTCTCCTCCGCAGCTAATAGTTTCTGTTTAAGCTCTTCCACATGCTTGCTCTGTAACAACTCCATGTGCTCCATTTCACTTTCCTTCTCAGTCAGATTTCTCTTCATCTCATCAGCTCTTCTTTGTAGGTCCTTCAGCTGACATTCATACTGCTGTGTTAGAGACATTACTTTCTGTGTGTTTTCACTGCTTTGCTCCTCTAGTTTTGCAGACACTTGGAGAAGTTCAGCTTCAGATCTTTCAGCAGATTCCTTCATTTTCCGTTCACGTACTTTTAACTCCTCCAAATATCTGTCTTTCTCCTCCAGTGACTGTTTGAGCTTGTTGAGCTCCTCTTTGAGTACCTTCTCAACATCTTGAATAGACATTTCATGCTCTTTTAACATTGTTTCAACGACTTCACTGTGCCGTTTCCTCTCTTCTTCCAACTTTTCTTTCAATTCTTGCTTTGCTTCACACACTTTACTATTTAATTCCGAGAGCTCTTGTTCTAAATCATAACGTATTTTTAGTGCTTCTGATAGCTCAGAAGATAGTGCTTCTAATTCTGTTTGTTTCACATCAAGTTTTTCTAATGTTTTTTCATTCATCTCTTCTATGTGTGCACAGAAAATTGTTTCTTTCTCTTTCAAAATGGTTTGTATCTCTTCTTGTTGTTTCTCTCTTATATTTTCTATTTCAGTTTTTTGTTGTTGCTTTAAAATTTCAAGTTTTTCTGTCCAAAGCTTTTCTTGTTGCTGTTTTACATTCTCCAGTTCTTTATTATGTTTTTCAACCATGTCATTTATTTCCTTACTGTACTGGTTTTTTTCAGACTCTATGAGAGTCCTTAATTCCTCTGACTGCTTTCTGTCATCTTGTGAATACTTTGCAAGAGAGCTTTCCAGTTCAAGAATCCTCTGTTAGAATACAATTTTAAAAGAATATGAATATTCAAAAGGTAACAATTTGATTAATTTTTTAAAAATCTTACCAGGTTCACATAACTACTGGTCACTTATTCCATTATTTTTAGTGAATGTCAACTTTTTCTATAAGCCTTTCACTCACCTGGCTTGTTCTCACTTTTGCTTCCATTAGACAGTTAGTTAATTAATGAAAATTTTCAATTTCACTGCAGTGAAAATAAACATAAAAACTTGAAAATAATAAAACTAATTCAAATAAACTCATGTGAATTTAGGAGAGATATGTTTGCATTTTCTTCCTAAATTAAAGTACCAACATATAGGATGAAAAATACAGGAAATTTACAATAGTATTATGGAGTTTTGTACCTGCCTAATGATTTATCATAATTCCATCTCCCATGGAAATGTTGCCGTAAAGCTTTAATGCTTCTATAGGCAAACTTCCAAACTAATATCTGGGAGTGGTGGAATAATGTACAAACTTGCATTAGCAGACAATACAGTCTTACTCATTACATAAAGCAAATCTTTTTGCTTACTGTGGTGGTGCATTCCCCCATCCTTTTCAGGCTGGACTGATATGTGAGAAATGCTCATTAGGCCCTGAAAAAACAGTACCTGTACTCAGCTCTTCCCAAGCTTATCAGAAATCCTGTCTATTCTCAGGAACTGCTGCTGTCTAACGAGCTCAGGTTTTCCTTATGAACAGAATTGGAAACTATTTTTCTTGCCTGAATGGCATAACGTCCCTGTTCTTACACTTCCAAAAAAGTGCCAACACAAACTGGCTAGGATGAAACTGTTATGACTAAGGCCCACTCTCTAGATATCCTGTAAACAGTGGTCCAAAATGGGACCCTTTGAGCTCTCTTGGACCACAGCAGGCTGCAACCAGCAGTCTCCCTCTGAGTGGGACACTTGTGAGAACTAGCAAACTCTCAAGATTTTTGTACTTAGAGGATTGACAAAATGTGACAAATACTTGAGACTCAACCCTTCACTCACTGGGGAGATGCAAAGGCATCCAAAGTGACTATTTCACTTACCTTCAAGGGGAATTTTTCATAGGGACCTTGCTTGCATTAACTCTTATGTCTGCGTGCATACATATGAGCATATGCAATAGCAAAGCTAGGAGAAATGCTGCTTTCTTAAGATTTTTAAGCACCTTAGGTATCTGTGTAAGTTAGACCTGTAGTAAGGTTAAGTCATTAAGTTATAAGCTAAGTGGAATGCTGCTAAGTGTTTTCTCTGCTAAGTTGTTAATTTTAACTTATAGGTTAGGTTAAACACTGTTAAATGTTAATCCACTGTTAAATTGTTAAGGTAAGGTTTTAAGTTCAGGTATGTATAAGTTAAGTGTTATTCCTTTGTTGAACTGTTAGGTTTAAGGTATAATTTAAGTTAAAGTATTCTTAAGTTTGATTGCTGTTTGAGTACAATTATAAACCAAACCCTATGGCCTACTTTTAGGCCATATTCCTTTTCATCTGTAATCTCACTGTCCTTTTGTCACAGGCACCTAAACACACACACAGGCACACCCTATATAGTTCTCAGTTCATTTCTGTTTGATTGCCTGGATTTTGTTTGGTTTTGTTGTTGCTTGTGTTTCTTTAGTGTGCTTTAACTGTCCTGCAAGTAAAGTGAATCTTGCCAACAAACTTTCTTGTGCTGTCGCTTAGTATTTAAATCTGTTTTTTACTGATACCCTTGCTGCTGATTTTTTAAGTGATCTCAAACACTCCTTTGTACTTGTATTAAAGTATCCTTATAAGCACTTGTAAGGTAGCAGTACCTAGAAATTAAACAGCTTGAAATTTAACTCCTCTTTATAACATACCTAAAAATTAAGTAGATGGATATAAATTCATTTCCCACACCATGGTGTAAAGTGAATGTATTTCTATATTTTGCCACCCAATCTCATAAATACCTAGAGGCTGCAGAATAGCATGGCAATATATTAAACTTTTGTCACTTTAACCCCACAAAACCCAACCACAATAAATCACCATTTGTAAACCTGTCACAGTTAAACACATACTTGTAAATGCTTAGTCTTTTGGAATCTTTACTCACAGTTCTACAAGTCTCTACTTCTTGATGCATCTTCTGTACTTTCTTGTCACACTCAGACTGTATGGCTTTCTTCTGCAGCTCTAATTCTTCTAAGGCTAGGGATTCTTGCTGCTCTTGCTCTTGAAGGACTTTTAAGCACTCACTCTGATTTTTTTCCTGCATGAAGAAGTACAACAAAACAATAAACTACAAATGTAGTCATCACACCTTCAAGAACATGATGATAGGATATTTTCAAGTCAGTTAATAGGAGTCATACACCAATCACCCTTACCTTCTACACAAAAACACATGGAGTTTGTATTTGATCTGTGAAAATTGTAATTAATCCCTTCCTTTATATCTTGGGAACCATTTGTGTTTGCATGAAAAACATAATGCAATCAAAGCCTTCCATTTTAGTTTGTTTACCACTATAACATCTGAGAGGAATTAAGTTTGTTCTCACTTGATTCCACTGCTAATATATTTTTAAGCTTCTGTTTCTTACAATTAAGGAAGCAACCTGTGAAACAGGTAGAAAAATATACTCAGGACAGAGCTGTCCTCTCTCTCAGTCCTAGTCACTAGCCATCATGGAGAGGCACAACAATCAATCCACTATTCATAACAGATATATATAGATGATATATCTACATATATGTTACATATACATCAACTATTTAGGCAAAATTACATAATCTTTAGTGGAATACAGTTCATGAAAAAGTGCAAAGAATTCCAACAAGTCTTCCAAGTCCGATCTTGAAGAAAGCTCTTTGTCTGATGCCAAACACTGTGAATAGTTAACCTTGTTCACATAACACAATACAACCAGACATTAACTATATAAACACTTTTCAAACAGCCTCATTTTTTGTACTTCTTTTACTCTAGTTGCTGGGGCTGACTGCCAATGATCCATAGGAAGATATTTTAAAAGAAAGTCTAAAAATTTCAAAGAAAGAAATAGTTTCCATAAGATACAGCTGTTACTGAGCACTGATAATGATAAGTTATCATTATTCAGTCTGGATCATTGAAGCTCCTTTCTTTCATCTTGTTGAAGTCTTCGAGCTATTTGACTTTTGGAGAGCACTCCTATCCTTGAGCACAGAAGGACTCTCACTGTGGAATAGTGTCAACCCAAGACACTAATCCCAACTTACACTTAAGAGAAATGTCTTTCTACACATTTTAGGTTTACTTACAAGAGCTGCCTTCATCTGCTCCTGGAGTACCTTTTCTTGAGCCTGTAATCTCTCATTTAGCTCCTGATCTTTGGCAGCCAATTCCTTTTCATGGATTTTTTCTAGTTCAGCAACTCGTTCCTCTGAAGACTTCTGTGAATCAAAGTCAGATAAAACTAATTTCAAAATATTAACTATATTAACAAAACATTTTCTATTTTTTCTTAATAAGAAAGTAGCGCAACAGACAGAAGAAACCGGAACCATGTCTTTGCTCCCTTTGAATAAGTTATGATCACTTGGAGTGCTTAATATTAAGACAGTTCTTATTTTCAAGCTTGAAGTTATCCATCTTCCTTCTCAAGTCTTTCATAGTTGTACTAAAGGAAACACCACACTTTCTAAAGACTCTTACTCCAAGCCAAACTTAGTGTTTTCAGTTAAAACATGATAATACATTGGAAAAGGACCTTTTTTTGTAGCTTTCCCAGTATTCTTATTTCATAAGCCAGAAAGTCAAGTGGTGATACTCTATGTAGACAGTTATCTACAACCTACACACATGCTTTATTTAAGAATAATGTAAAGCACATCAGTCCCCTTAAAGCATCAGCGTATTCTCTTAGAAAAATTAATATCATTATGAACATCAACACAAGGAACTGTGACTTAAGAGTGTTCAAATTTACAGCCTTGCAAGGCATGTGAAGTACTCCAGCAATTCCTACCTAAATACACAAGATGAAGCAATTTATAAAAACTTTTTACCAGCAAACAATATGGCAACAAGTTCTTAAACATTTACACATACCCAGCTAGGATAATGATTAAAAGCTAAAAGTGATTAAAACCAAAGATCTCAGTGGAGATGTGTGACCTTCCTGTCTTTTATCTCTTGTTCTTGTCTCTGTTTAAAGTCTCAAGTATTCTTTTAATAAATAAAATTAAACACTGTGAATAAAAATAGTAATACTATTTATTTTTACATGTCATTAATGAACTGATTTAAACTGCTGGAGCAAAAAATCTGAGGCATTTTCTATCTTTTCATTAAGTAAATCTTTAATGACAGAAAATAATTTTTAGAGGTTTTATTAACAAGCTTTATAACAGACTTCTGCCATACTGATGTATTTTACAACAGTGGCTTAATTATAATAAAGTTTTACCTTCATAATCTCAATGACCTCTTGTTTCACTCTGGTTAATTCCCGCTGCAGATTTACTCTCTCTTCTTCACTTGCCTTTTCTATTGCTTTAATTTTTTCATCCATTTCTGCCTGCAGTTTTTTCCGGGCTTCCTCTGTCTTCTGGGCAATACTTAGAGCCTTCTCAAGCTCTTCAAAAGCTGCCAGAAAAAGAGTATATGATAATTGAGAAATATCTATATACTTTGGTAGAAGAATTTCATAAAAAGAGAAGAATGAACTTAGGAATTCATCCAGAATTCGCATGTTCATTTTCTAGAAAGGAAGGAGATCTCACAAATAGATATGAATTTCTTCCAATACATCCTGTAGCTTCTATTGCTTTGCCTAAAATCACTATAATATGCATGAGCCATATTAATGAATGAATGATAACACTCCTCCCCATACCTGATGAGTAAACTTTGGAGAAGTGGAAAATAGCTGCACAGAGAAAGGTAACTCACAGTAAAACAAGCAGACAGAAACAAACTAAGAATGACTACTACACTCAATGACTCACTACAAGTGAGTTATCAGTAGGTCATGAAGAGTACCTCCTGAACAGAACACTGATGTGTATTTCCAGGCACTTTATATACCTAAGAGTAACTCAAAACTGTAAGACCTAGAGAATCATTTCTTTTAACAGTGTTTCACAGAGTCCACAGAGACAGCTTTGCTAATTTAATTATCTCACTATTTACATTTAATGTATGTTTCTACCAGTGTAGTAGCTGAGTGTTAAGAAGACTGTCTGGCACTTCTAACTTCACAAATAAAATATAAAAATAAAAAAAAATTTAAAAGTTAAGATTTGCTCCCAGAAAACTTTAATAGCTCTAAGTTGTTTCAAAAGAACACTCAAGCTGCAGTGTTGAAATTTATTTACTCTGGCACAGGATACACAAATCCACTGAAACACATTTTAATTTACAAAATAGAAGCAATAATTCCACAGCTTCATCTCATGCTAAGGAGAAGTATTCTAACATGCTTTATTCACTTTGAAGACGATAATTTAGATATAAAAAGAAAGCAAATAAATTCTAGTATTGTAAGCTTATTTATTCAATACTCCTAAAATTCACTACAACTGATGCCAGATTCCATACAGAATTACACAAGATTAGAGTTCAATCATTATCAGGGAAATCTCTTTTCCTGAATGGATCATGTGTGTGGAAAACCCCTGCAGCATATTCGAAAAACTCAAGTCTCAGAACACTCTGCTATATGGTTAATACCTCACATAACAGAATTATGACAAAACACCTCTGTAAAATTCAAAATCACAATGCCAATATCAAGACTGTAATTTATCAGAGCACACCCCCCTAAAAGTATATTATTCTGTTGTACCCTGGACTATTTGGACTCTATTTCGCAAAAAACAGAAAAAATATTTTTTGAAGTGTTATTTTGTATGCCAAGCTTTCTTCCAGTAAATTCTATCCCCAAAAGAAAATCATAATACATTCACACATCTCTAGGTTTTTTTATTCATCATTAGTTACTAGGCATTCACAGCAGCTACTGCAATCTTTGCTTTTTTGAAATTATCTTTAGTAACATTCAGGCATGTGTTTGAGAAGTGAGCAATAATTTCCATTCCACATCTTCTGATAACATTAAAAACTGAAGATTTTAACCACAGTCTATACTTTTGAGGCAGTGCTGCAAATATGTTTTCAAGTAACTTAATTTCATAAAACTGGATTCACTCAAATTCTGACCTTTTACAGAATTTTCTTCTGTTTTTTGAGGAAGTCTTTTTCTGACTACTCACAGCAACAATCATGTTTTACAGCAAAATGGGGCTGTTAGTGACTCTGCCAATACCAAAGCAGACCATTGTATCCACTTTACCACTCCTGGTTCTGCTTAAATGCTAAAACTATTACAAAAAATTAAGATCACTAGAGACTTTATCAAGCAGGAAGACAGTCTAAAACATAATACAAGCATGCACAAGGCTTATAGCTCCTTATTTTGCACAGTGCTTCACAGCCCTATCAAGGCACTTGTGACCTGCAATCTGCAGGACTCAAGTTCTCCCCCCTTGCCACACCACACACATGTTGATTATGAATACAGCCTACAGAACTGTGTTTGGAAAATGGTAGTGACTTCCCTGATGCTCCTCTCAGTCGTAACAAAAGTAGGCCAAGCAAAACTGGTGAAGTCCTTCTGTATTACAGCATCATCCTTTTTCAAAACCAAACAAAAAAACAACCAAACAAGCAAACAAAAATATCAAACAAAAAAAACACCCCACCCTATGGACCCTTTGCAAAGTATAGCTTGAAATTAAAGCCTGCAACTTATTTCACTTTTCCCTACACATTTTCTGATTCTTGTTCTGAGCATCATGCATGTTTATTTTCATTTGAGAAACCTATTACTTCTGATGATGTAAGGGTTAATAAAATTCTAAATCGGGAAGGTGGAATGGGTGAGGTGAGGTGGCCAAGACAACTGGGCCTTGGACACAGAGAGAAATGTAGTTCCATTATCTTAAGTAATTCACGTGTGACTTAGCTTGGCAAGTAAGTTTGGGTAGAAATGTATCTATAAGCAGTATATGATTATTGTTTTAAATGAAAATCAGGGAAATTACATTTATAGGAGTTTATGTTAAAAGATTATAATGATTGCCTTCCAGAATCATAAGGAATGGTGATGGGTCAGAAGGGGCGATTGGAGGGATATTGACTGCTAGCCAGGAATATCTCAAGAACTGGATGTTAGTATAACCATTATATTAGTTGACTTGAGTGTAACTTTACTTGGGTAATAAATCTAAAATAGATTGTTCTAACTAGACCAAGTATGACAAGGGGTTGGGGTAGTATTGTTAACTGAAATCAAGAGAGTTAGTAGTCAAGGGAGGAGTTGATTCAATGTTTGGTAGTTAAGGGGAGGACTAAGGGAATGGGGTCGATTTAATGAAATTTTATAAAAATCACAAGCACCTGTAAGCTGTGGACACATGATTTGGGGACTGTCCCCCTGTGTCCTGGGCACCCCAAATAAAGCACCGTATATAATTGCCTCTGCGTGATTGTATGTTTCTTTCCTCGGCCAACACGTCTACAAAAGGAAAGAAAATACATTTGCCATGGCCCACAGATCAGCCAAAGAGAAGATCCAAGTTCAAAACAGGATTGAGTACTGATACGGAATTGCTGAGCAACATGCAGTACAAAAGCTGCAACACCATAATCACAAGCAGGATGCTAATAAAAAACTAAACAAATGCTGATGGTTAAAAAGCCAAGACAGTATGAAAGCACAAAGAAGCAATACTTCACAGAAATACAATTAGCTCTCTAAAAGTTAAATTGTATGTATCTCAGGCACATTTAGCCCTTAAGTGAAACAGAGTATTTTCATTTGAAGTAGTTTATTTTAATGTAGCTGGACACAACCAAGTTTCAAATCAGCAGAGAGCGATAAAACTATCATCAAGCAGATAGAATGTGGTCTGTATTATCACTATTACTTTTAATCTGTGAGAGATTTTAATTCTACCATGTATCAAAACATGAAATAAAGTCTATGTTTTTATTTAAGTATACCTACTCTGAATGCACAGAGTAAAGGCACTGCCTCTGCATTCTTCTCCAGCCTGCAGAACTTTGTTCAGGAAAGATCTCTCAACCAAGTATTGGTAAAATGAAGTCTCACAAAGGCACATTAGCAAATCGGAAACAGAAACAAGCACACTAACAGAGTCTCAGGTGAGTCTTGCAAAACCCCATTAATGTGACAAAGCCAGACAAACTGAAAACCTTCTTGTGCAGTATGTAAATCACAAAAAATGAGGCTGAGCAGAGTTTAAGGAGTGCAAGGTTTGCAAATCCACTTTTTATAAAATATGTGCTGGAGAGTTGACTACTTTACCTATGCCACTCCAAAGTATACCAATCTCGGTTCCCTTCGTCTTGCCCCTCCCACCCAGAGTAACATCCAGGTGTGCTACCATGCCTTCTTGCTTCCTCTGCTGGCACTGCACACCTTTGCTCCTTGCCTATGGTACCTCCTAGTGCTAAAAATTGTGAACAAAGCAAACCAGCTTTGTAAACCAGTTGGGATTACATGCCCAATTTCTGAAGGCTGAGAGCAGGCATCGTGCCCAAATTTCGAAAAAAAAGGTTGAAATCATTCCTATAGCTGATTTGTGCATCTAGGCAGGATTTTAAATGCACAGTCCAAGCCTTTTTTTACTGAAAAAAAGATGCAAAGCATATGTTAATTAAGCTTGTAAAAGAAATGCTGCCTACAAATATGACTTGCTTTCTGGACTTTGCTCACAGAATATAAATAAGTCAGTTATCTGCATCCTGAGAAGTCATAAAGTACCTATGCTAGGTAATCTCAGGAGAAAAAAACTTAAGTTTACCTGGAAATTTACAAACATGAAATAGATCTTTGTTGAAAAAAAAAAAAGTGTTGCAGTTACCTCAAGTAGAAGCGCCTGAGAAGCACAGAATTTACTTTTTAGAACCCAGTTCAAGCACTCAATGTGTGATGTAAAAAAATCAGAGCCCTTACCCCAGTCCTGTTCATACAAGGCTTGGGAAAGGCACGATTCACTTATTGGTATGTGTGGATGCACAAAAACAAGATGCTCTCTGAGATTTCAACATAAGTGTACCTCTAACTACAAAAGAAAAAGAACTTCAGCTGGGAAGACCAAGTGTCCTGGGTTGTAGTATAAGACTTGCGCAAAGTATTCTATCACCACCTTCATGAACTATTGAATCCAAATGTTGGAGCAGTGTCTCTCCAGGCCCCTTCCCTCTGGGCCATTTTCTGTTAATGGCTTATCAAACACTGCCCTCCCTCTAGTCTATTTGCTGTTAACGACTTATAGATAATGCCCTCCGGGGAGTTATCATGCTATCCAGGACCCTTCTGTATGACTCATCATTCCATTGTAAGATGCTCTGCCCAGGGGGAGGAACCAAGCATTCTCAACTAGATATAATCTGGGATTTTGAGACAGCCCTTACCCACTGAATTTCCAGAGGACCAGAACTACCAGACCTTTTCTACGGGATCACTGCTTCAGGAAGACCACCTCATCTGAACTGCTCCTATCACCCTGCTCAGGTTGTATTCTGACTCTGTCAGTGGTCTTTTGTATTATTGCATTTATTTTATTTTACTTTCTTTTCTCTCCTTTCTTCTTATTAAATTGTATTTCTGACTCAGAGCCTCTCACGTATTTTGCTTTCAAACCTCTACACCAAGTTACAATTTACACAACACAACAAAAACTAAGCATGTATATCTTTTCAATATTTCTTTACACAAAAATGCACTCACATTAAATCAAACACTGGAGCAAGTCACTAAAGTCCTGATTTACAAAGAAAAATGCCAGAAATGTAACATTACACAAGATGACATGGAAAACTATACTTCAAGCAGCACAAAATTAAATTTCAATATTGTATTATGCTTATCTTTATTTTGCTATAACATAAATAAAATTAACATTTCTACTTCATTCCATGAATCTAGATCTTCACTAAACCATGATATAGAAAAAGATGTCTAGAATTTAACAGTCTAGATCCAGTTCTGTGCCATGTGGTCTATGATGACCCTAGTAGAGCAGGGAGGCTGGACCAGATGACACACTGTGATCCATTCCAACCCTTACCCATTCTGTGGTTCTGTGAAAGTCATCTCACATTAACTATCCCAAAACCAGAACTTTAAATATCGACCTCACATACATGAAATTGCCCAATTCATAAAACCGTTACAACTCAAAAGGTTGCAGCCCGAAAACCAATTTAGGCTCTCCTGGTATGCAAGGCGGTTTTCTCAAATAATTTAGTTCAACTGTATTGAACTACACTAACATTGTAGATTACAATATTTTTGGAATTTATTAAGCCAAGGATGTAATAGAAAAATCTAATAAAGGTCACCTTACAATTCTGTCTTAAAAGCAGTGTTAACTAATTTTCCAAGGGTTACAACACACATATGCATGCTTAAAAGACTATAACAAATAAATGTACTCAAAAGGTAAAGTTGATACTTATGCACTGTAAAATCAACCAAAGTACTTAAAGTTTTTTGTTTAAAAAAAGAGCACATTTAACATACAAATATTCCCCCAGAAAAGTGCAGTGTACTCAACACAACATTCATTCAAATTAAATTTCTTCTCATTACAACTGAAGGTTTTCCAGTTTTCTACAGAATCATCTCTAACCTGATTTCTGCTTCTGGCCAGGCAAACTTGAAGAAATTACTGTATTAATTAGTGCATGTAGATAGTACAATAGTATTTCATAATTGTTTCTCCTGCCTCAAAAAACACTATTGCAAATAACTATGACAATAACTTCATATCTACAAAAGTATTAAAAGATTCTCCACCTTCTTTTTTTAATCATGAAGAACTTCCTAGTCTCCCAGTACCAAACAAAATACAACTTTAGCAGGACTGACTGACTTCTGAAGTATGAATTCCCAGAATTAAAAAGAATCATGCAATCTTGAAAGGGTAGGAGAGGAAGGCACCTAATCAAAATGTTTGTTACTTTCACAAGACAGATGTTACAGCTGCTTTTCTGCATTACAGCAGAATGATATATCCAAATTAGTCTTTAAAACTGCAAGTTCTAATCTAAATCTATATAAATTTTAAATAAACCCCTATGAACTTTATTGTTTGAACTTCTCGCTGCTTTTTAGAGAAAAAAAATATGTAAAATATTTTATTCAAAATAACACCTGAGCTTTTGCCAAAAGAGTGAGCTTCTTTATGTGCCCATGAGAACAAATTAAATTATTCTAAATTATTCTATTAAAAGAATTCTGATGTAGTACAAAATAATTTAACTGTTTAAAAAAGAATGGTTTAACTTCATTTCATGCAAAACTCCAAGTACACATAATGCTACCTAATTTCCATAAAAAACAAACTATAACAGTTTATAGCATCATATAACAGTTACATAAATGTTCCTCTGCTACAAGCCTGAAGCAAAAGGAATCATCACTGCTGTTTCACTTAAATCAGAAATGCTTCCATTAAAATAATTGAAAGAAAATGCTTACTAGGGTTATAACACTAACTCTTCACAAACTCTTATACACTCACGACTATGCTTTTTATATGAATTTCTGGTGCCATTATAATGACAGTTTATAGGTAGTTGCAAGTTTCTCTTCTGAAGTTAGACCAGAAGAAGACTCCATCAATCTTTTCTCCTACCAACAGGGGAGTACAGTTGCCTTTCAGAAGTTTCCTTCCTAAATCCAGTTTTATTGGTAACAGACAAATCAGTCAAAAGCATCTCTAAACTCTGCTGTCCAGAAGTGCAGTTAGTAATGATAGTAGCATGGGTGACGGGTAGAACAACAGAAGAAGGAGCATCTCTTAATATCCATTCCAAACAGCAACTGTTGAAAAAGACCACACTGAAGCTTTCGGATGTACAAATGTGAAAGTCAATAATCTATGTATATTCTTACCAGCTCTTTCAGATTTTTCTTTCTGTTCTTTTAATTCCTCGCCTTTTGTAGTTATTTGTTTGATTCGAGCATGCAGTTGGACTATCTCCTCCTCCTTCATTTCCAATGTTTCATGCATTTGCCGCTTTGTCTCCGCAATTACCATGCCCTATGGAAAAGGTCCTTGTGATAAAAAGCTAGCAAATAAATAAGAAATACACCTGAAACAATTTCAAGTCAGGGCACAATCCCTGACAGGAATAAACTGTAGTCTGTTATTACGAGACTAGAGATCATGGGATTTTTCTGTCAGAAAACGCTAACAAAAAGAAGATAAGAATAGGGATTATTTTTAAGAGTATCCAAAATTTACCTAGTGGTGAAAAGAATTCCAGCAAACATGGACCATCCAAAAACTTCCTCCTTCTAGTACAGATACTTTCCTTTGAAACATGTATTCTATAAACAAACTCAAACTAAAAGCATTGTAGATGGTGTATTTCTCCTTTGAGAATACACCATACAACGTTAGTCACATCATTCATGACACCACCAGAAGTTACTCTGGGTACCAAGACTGTGATTAAAAAAACCTTTAAGGAGATAAAAACTGAGAAACTCCTTATTGTCTAGTGAAAGTACAGTTACTTTACTGGTTATTTTTTAATTTAATTGTATCTCATCTTCATTTCTGTTTGGGGTTTTTTTGTTTGTTTTAGAGTTGGCGTCAAGGAGTGTACTCAGTACATCAACTTCATCCTAAATAATATCCTGTTGCAGTATTAAGTATAACCTAACAGACATATATCTCATGGTACATATACAATAAAATTCTCAAGTAGCTTAAATTACTTGTTTATTACAACATAGATGAAACCATCAGACCAC
This sequence comes from Pycnonotus jocosus, assembly GCA_013400435.1. NCBI lineage: Eukaryota > Metazoa > Chordata > Aves > Passeriformes > Pycnonotidae > Pycnonotus > Pycnonotus jocosus. Next base: position 44,656 of record VWYP01000751.1, on the reverse strand, counting down.
TATAACTAGCTTCTAATACCAAGAGCCAGATATTTTGTATTTTAAACAATCTTCCTCAAAACCTACAGTTTTGTTTACCTTGTCTTGTTCTAGCTGTTCAATCAAATTCTTTGCATCACGTAGCTGTGTAATCAGTTTAGTCTTCTCAGCCATGTGAAGGTCCTAAAAAAAGATTCCAACCACAAGTTGGCTGATGAACAGCTTAGCTTTGGCTCTTACCCTGCATTATGCCTTAGAGGAACACAGAACACAATCGAGGGAAACTGAAGTGGGCAGTTTTAAATTACTTTTACATCTCTCAGAGGTAGGCTGCCTTATGGCTTCTGTAATAATTCAGAGATCTGAAGGCTTTGTTAGAGCCTCCACACATGGAGGTCTGAGTTGCTAAAGAAAAACAAGAAATATGTCTAAGATTTCTGCTCTATTACCTGTATCTGGGTTTACAAGAGGATCTCAGCAATGCAACATAAATTATTGTTATTAGTCTTGTTCTAGAAAATGTCATTAAAATACTCAAGTCTTTCAGAGCATTTTCAAACCAGGCTAGTGCTCAGAGATGAAGACAGAGATGGAAATCTGGTCTCTGTAACTAAAGTTAAGTACAGCTATACTTAGCACATTATGCTCCACACTCAGCATTAGTGGCCTTATAAGGAAAATTGGGCAAAGTATTAATTTATTAGCCTTGGGATTTCATTTATGTCCACTATATTGTGATCTCCACTGCCCTGCCTTCCTTTTTTCTTTCTGTTAATTTACATAATTAATGCCTCATTCACTATGTCTTAAAGGTTTAGCTCTGCTCCACTTTTCTCACTTTATCCTCTGTCTTCTGTGCTAAGACAGTCTTCTTCTCACCCCAATTTCCCACAACTACTTATTTCTGATACCATTCTGATGGTTATTTGTATAGTAAGGTTTCATACCCTACTTCTCCACTCCAGAATAATTGCTGAGTGTATTAATTCCAGGCAGGTTTTGCACATTTATCTCCAAAAAAGTACAGGGACCATCTGTTTCATGGTCTGCCCTATCAATAAGTTTTGGAAATACTGGAGTTTTTACTGTATTTTCATGGTTACCCATAAAGCTAAGAGCATTTTCCATACCTTCATTTTCTCCAGTTCCTGAAGCCTCTCTTCCAGCTGTTCTTGAAGTGCCTCTTTCTCATTGGTTAACTGGGCACAGCACTCCTCATGTGACCGAATAGTCTCCTTACAACGTTGTAGCAAGTTCTCTTGGCGCTTCACCCTCTGATTAAGTGTTTCTAGTGTTTTAACAGAATCTTCATTACCCTCTGTGAGACAACATATCAACATTACCATACGCATGCTATTTCCAAATTGCAGATCTGCATTCATCATTCACAATGCAGTGGACTCATAGGTCTCTAAAGAAAGTTGTGTGAAGTCTGCAAAACTACTTACAGTAGCTCCTACTGTAAGTCCCAGAAACATTTTATACATACACAGAATAATAAACATAGTCTTTCACATCAAGTTAGCTTACAAAACCCCAGTTACTTTATCAGCTTCAAAATTAAGCTACTAAGCAACAAGGTTTTTTATGTAATTTAAAAAGTTGTCATGATTTATAAACCTGCCTGCTGCTACTAACAGAACACACACAAATAGGAATAAATGTGAAGCAAAGCAAATCACACCTTTCAAGTGCCACACACAGAGATTCTTGCATTCCCAAGGCTGGGTATGACATTTGTTCTAAAATATCCAGGTTGGGAATACTACATTCAGCAGGACAAAGGTTATACTTAGTGTCTTTCTGAGTTGTACTCATAAGAATCATAGAATGGTTTGGGTTGGAAGAGATCTTAAAGATTATCTAGTTCCAACCTCTGCCATAAGTGGGACACCTCACAACAGAACAAGTTGCTTAGAGCTCTATCCAGCCTGGCCTTTAATACTTTAAAGGATGGGGCAGCCATAACTTCTCTGGGCAACCTGTTCCAGTGCCTCCCCACTCTCGCAGTAAAGAATTTTTTCTAATGTCTGTAATTTAAACTTCCTCCCTTTCAGTCTGAATCACTGTATAACTAGCGTGTTTTACTGTGCGCTTCTGCTCTGATGCTCTGGAGGCTGCAAGAGGATTTGCTGGATTTGCACGGCCAAGTTTCAGTAACTGAATGGAAGCTACAGGGGTGGTTTCTGCAAGGAGCTGCCAGAAGTTTTCTTCATGTCCAGCAGAGCCAATCCCTAGCAAAACTCCAAAGACAGATGTGCTGCTGGTCAGGGCTGGGCCAATTAGTGATGGGGGTAACGCCTCTGATAAAAAATTTAAGACAAAGAAAAAAAATTATACTGCACAGTTGTAATTCCAGCCAAAGAAAAGTGGTGTGAGAACATGCGAGAGAAACAACTTTGAAAACATGAAGGTCCATAGAGAAGGAGAGGGAGGTAGTGCTCCAGGCACTGGACCTGAGATTACCCTGCTGCCTGTGGTGCAGACCATGGTGAAGCAGCTGTGCTGCTGCAGCCCACAGAGGACCAAGAGGATGCAGAGATCCACCTGCAGCCCATGGAGGAGCCCACACCAGACCAGGTGGATGCCTGAGAGGAGGCTGTGAGGCTGTGGGAGGTCTGTGGAATGAGAAGCCCACTCTGGAGTAGCCTGTCCTTGAAGAACTGCACACCATGGAAGAGTGACCCACGCTGCAGCAATTTGGGGAGGACTGTTGCCTGTGGGATTGGGCTTACATTGCAGCAGTTCGCAGGGAGCTGCTGCCCATGACATAGACTCATGCTAGAGAAGTTCTTGGGAGAACTGTCTCCTGTGGGAGAAACACCACAGTGGAGCCGGGGAACGACTTCTTTCCCTGAGCAGCAGATGAAACCACAGGTGATGAACTGACCATAAACCCCCATTCCTGTCTCCCTGCCCCTCTGGGGAAAGAGATAGAGCTGGGAAGGAGAGAGGGGTGGGGGGAAGGTGTTAAGGTTTTATTTTACTTCTTGTTATCCTGCTCTGATTTTATTAGTAATAAATTCACTTCATACGTCTAATTCAAGTCTGTTTTGGCCATGACAGTATTTAGTGAGGGATCTCAACTCATGAACCCTTCTTTAAGTTTTCTCTCCTCTGTCCAGCTGTGGAGGAAGAGTGAGAGCCACTTTGGTGGATGCCTGGCACACTACAGTCCAGAGGCAGATTCCCACATAGGAAACATCTTGAATCACAATTTTTCATCATGGACTAAGCAGTACAAAAACCATCTCTCACCTAACACTTCCTATCATCCCTACATATAAAAACCATAGCAGATGCTGAACAAATATAATTTCAAGAGGTATGTTTAGCTCTGTCTTAACCCTACCTTTTATGAAGGGTACCAATGAAAGACACTATTATTACATATAAGCATTATAATGTCTCTTGCTCATTAATCAAATATATACAACACTGAGAACCCCATTAATTTAAACAACCTCGGGACATGCAGAACACTTAGGTTATTCAATAGCAGTAATATCAAAATTGATCTTTGTTTTTACTCTTTTTTTTAACTTTTTTTTTTTTTTTTAGTAAAAGAAGAGGAAAAAAAATCCTAAACTCACAAACAAAAAGACAGAGACTGGCAACTAATCTGCTCCCTGAATTCTAGGAATAGATCCTCACTTATGGGGGACAGAATCTCTTAACTGTATTAAGTAGGGACAGAAAGAACATCTACCAATAAAGCAGTAATTACAATGTTACTATCAATATTGACAAAGGAAAGATATACCAGATCTGAATTCTTATGAAAATTTAGTCTTGAAATTTAGTTCTTGAAAGGGTTATCCTGTCCTCTAACTGCCAGATGGTTTACAAAACAGTTGTCTTCTTCTAGAAAATACATTCTTACTATGACATGGTCAGCCCTAAATATTATTACTCCATCATAAATAACTGCAGGTTTATTCCCCAAAATGTAAGGTCTCTTGAAAAATCCACAATACCTACCATTGCTTCCTGGTTCCACCATATTTTCTGCACTGACTTCTTCCATTGGACTTCGAACTTGTGGTTCTGATTGCACATTTTGATCAGGCAATTCAGTGCCTATCTGACCATTCTGTAATCTCTGTTTCAGCAACGACACCTAAACAAAATGTTCTTTTTGTTTAAAAAATCCAAGGATTCTAAGCAGATAATTTTTTAATCTTCAAAACTAGAAAGAGTTAAATTAATTTTGATATTAGCAAGTAGAACAGGGAAAATCAGTCTAAAATTTTTTACCATTTCTTAAAAGTCAGAATAATGTTTCCTATTAACAAAAATAAAATTACTATGGCTGGAGAAACAAAGACCAATTAAACAAAATACATGAATATTGCTAAAGCAATTTTAGGTCAGACATCTGCTAATGTTGGTATCTTGATAACAAAAACATCGCAAAGGTATTTAAGTGCAAATCATTCAATCATATTTAATACGGGTGAGATTTTTACAAAGGTATCCTGTACCACAAAGACACAGTTAATTTCTAGAAAATCCTAAATTCACAAGAAGCTTTACAATTTCAGAGCAATTATAATAAAACATGGATATGCATTATAGGAAATATATAGCTAAAAAGTAAGAAGATGTCCAGATTTAGAAGACAGGTGTCCGAACAATTTACATCCTCTCCCTCCAAGTTGTTATAATTTAGACAAGAAAGGCAATTAAAAGGGCTTTCTCTAGGCAAAGTTGTGGGAGTAAGAAATAACAGCTCTTTACTAGTGTGAATAACAAAACCAAACAACAGAAGAAAATAACTACAGCATTAACAACTGAACAGTAGTACCAAGACCCCCTGAGAAATCTTGCCTCCCAAAACCTAGGACAGTGAGTTCCCGGCAGCTCGGCGGTCTCAGTGGCTCCTGCAAGGGGCTGGGAAAAAAGCGATGAGACGAGCTGGCAGATGGGTGTCCAAGCAGGGTGTCCAAGCAGGGCAGAGGGGGAAAAGGTAGGTCTCACCAGAGCAGGAAGAGCAGAGCTGAGGAAACACCGCAGTGGCAGGGCAGGGCTGGGCCCCCCAGCTTCGCTCCGGCAGTTAGGAAAACTGAGAAACTAGGAATTCCCAGGTGTGCGAGCAAAACAATGCAAAGTTTTTCCCGGGACTCCAGTTCTTTCCCCTGAAGCCACCTGTGTCCCCTCTGAGTGTGTGCAGAGAGCCCAAAAAACCAAAGCCTTGCGCAAACTGCCTCCCTCCTCCCCCCTCCCCCCCAGGGAGACAAAAGGTGTAGCCAGTTTCTCTTTGGCTTCCTTTGTCTTTGCCCAAAGTGCCCATAAGTACCCAGCAATTATTTCCTTAGCAACATATGGGTAAAAATTCTATAAGGGAGAAGAAAAAAACAAAAGCAAACAAAACTAAACCCCAACAGAAGAGCAGTTTTAAACAACATCTCCTGGGTAAATTATCTTACCTGAGTTTGCAGAACACTAATAAGTTGATCCTTTTCTTCTAAGGAAGCATCAAATTCCTCTTGGAGATGTTTCTTAGCTTGTTGATCCATCTGGAGCTCCTGATAATACAAATACATCTCAAATGAATACTGAAATGTGAACTCAAAAGACTTACAAAAATATCATTAAATAACATCTAAAATATCTCCTTCCCAGTTGTGATCCCAAAATACAACCATAAAATGTGTATTTTTTTTACTTTTAAAAATTATTTTATTTTACAACACTCCACACATTATAATAAGAACATCCAATTATAATACCAGCATTAAAACAGCAAAAGTCTAGATTGGATGCAAAATTATCAAGGATTCTTTTTTCTAAAAGTAAGTTTGCATAGGGATCATTTCTAGCCTGCTCCTGAAAAACTGTCTCACATGCACACATTTCTCCTGGAAGCTGAAGATTCCACTTTGGTAGACTCTTCATTTAGCCACCAAATTAAGTCAACATAAAAAGCAGAAATGTAAAATTCATTATGCTCAGTCAATATGCCACCATTCTAAAATAACAAATGCCATGTATAAGAGAAGAAAATCGGTCTTTTCACACAAATTTTCACACAAATGTGTCTCAAATGAGAAAGGCAGAGAATGCCAAATAATTTAAACATGTGGCTTTACTTGATACCTACAAGCATCTGTTTGGCTGAACACTTAGAAACTTGTAGGTATTGCCTAAATTCATTAGCAGTATCTACAGAGTCTTATAACACATTTCCTGAAGGAGGTTTCTTCTAATTACTTCCTCTGATTTTAAAGTTTAAATATGAAAATTTATTTGAATAATTATCATTCTAATAGAAAACAAATGGACTTAAATTAATTTGCATCTATCTCTTTACTGAGAGAACCAGAACCACACGTACATCACACATGCACTGCAAGTATTTTCAGAATTTTTTTTTTTTAATAAATTTATTTCATCCATATATATCTTCCCCATGATTTACCCCAGGAAAAGAATGCTTATATGACTGTTATTCTGCAAAGATCACTTGCATAAAGGCTATCACCACTCATAAGCATGAGTTCCATTAGCCAGGCAAAGACAGAGGATGACAGAAAGAGAAAGAAAGGATGAAAAAGCAAATGAGACAAAACTGAGCACTGGATGCTTCCTGCACTGCTTTCCCCCACTCTAAATCTTGTATTTATACTGTCTTGCTGTCTACCCCTTACCTCCAACAGTGAATGCCCTGCCACAGACGAGGCTGATACCAGCTTTGAAAACCACACCTGTATGAGCTGAGCCTGCCCAGTTATTCACAGGCAGGATAGTGAGGGAAAGCCCCATCCCTCTCTTCCCAACTGTAACACCACATTGCCTCATGCTCTCAGCAATTACTGATCACATTTCTGCCCTGTGCTTCTGAGCTTTAGAAGCAATTCCCTTCAAACAAAGCAAAGCAGACCAGTGTGAGAACAAGTGTCAAAGAGATTTATTGAAACCAACACAGAAATGGTCTTCTTTGGATCTCAGAGTCCCTTCTGATCCTTTTTCTGAAAAGGAGAGCACTGAAAACTGCTTTAAAACTGGTTTTGAGGAATTACTCCTATCAGGAGAAAACTAAGGTAAGCAAAACCACATTGATTTCTAGGGACCGTCACACTGTCAATTTAGCCTCAAAGGAAAATTAGTTTACTCTTACAAGTCCCTCTTAGAAGAAACTTGCCTGATTCAACATATTTACGGGGAAAACGGATTGTATGATGAAGAAAGTAATTATTAAAATTTATTTCTGATAATAAATTGCTACATCAATGAATGAACTACTTTGCACCATTTTACCTTCCACAATGGAAACTTACCATTTTATTTGTAATTTTTCCATCATTGTCTGTTTTACCTGGGCTTCCAAAAGATCAGAAGTGTACACTTTGAAGTGTATCAATTAATGAAAAAGAACTTCAGTGTTAGATTTGAAGGAATCTTTAAATTTACAAGATTGGTAAGTGTAGGAGAAGGGAATACAAGTGACCTTGTTCCTGATAAGTAACAGCTGTGTTAATTACCCAATACAGCCTCACCCTTGATGAGTCACAGCTATAGCCAATAAGATAAGTGTGAGAGGATCATGAAGAAGAAGAATCCTGGGAAGAGAGAATCACTGCTGTGAGGTCAGTCTAGGTCTCCAGTTAAAACCTGTTGTTGGAACCTGCAGTCATAGTCTAACTAGGTAAAGCCTGCATTTGGTCTGCAAACTAATACATGCAGTCATACTTTAGTCATATTTAGGAAATAACCAGCAATGAGAGGCTACACGGGAAACCTACAGTAGGAGCTTGTTGCAGCCAGAGTCGGTGAAAAGTTGGAGCCAGGATAACTGCATTGTACAGAGGAATAAACTAGGACCATTTTCATGCAGCGATAAACAAGAAGTGTGTTCTTGGCTCATTTCTACCCTCTAACAAGGAGGCTGCTGCAACAGGTAAGAATGAAATTAAGTTTTACATTAAATGTATATAAATGCAAGTGTATATATATGAATCAGAAATATATGTATAACTTATCTACAAATATGAATCACAAAGACTATGACAGAAGTGAAAAATAAAATGCACATGTCCAACTCTTTGTCTTATGCCAAAGATTTAACTCTGTTCCACATGTGCCTTCATGACTTTAACAAGTAGCAATAAACTAGAAAACTCATCCTACAGGAGCATGCAGATATAGACGTAACACAGAATAAGTTTTTTCATTTGACCTTGTAGTGATCTGTAAAAGATACAACCTTGGCAAGCCAATTCTGACAGTAAGGGAATGGTTTCTTCCCTCCTATGTACTGACAGCCTAGCTTAGGACACAGTTACAGCCCAGACACAAGTTGCACTCCAGATGAGCAAGGTACTGCCAGCACTGACTGACCTACTGTTCTCAGCTGCTGGCGCAGAAACAGCACAGAGGTGAACTGAAATGCTATCTCACTAGCACATATGATTCACAGCATGCTTACCTGAATTACTCCCTGGATTGCTGATGAGTGCCCAGTGACATATCTTGAAATGACTGGCTGCCTGACTAGTCACAGGGATAGCACCTTGAGTACATACATGGCCAAATACTCACAGTCACCATCCCTCATTTTGAAGGGACCAAGTTCTGGGCCCTGTCTATGGGCAAAACACCTAACTGCCTGGAGTGAATCTGCCCTGAGGTGAGTTTGCTGCTCCTGCAAACTCCATGCCAATGCTGCTGCTCAACATGCCAGAAGCAGGTGTGCAGCCATAAGACTAACCCTGTGAGTTTCAACTAAAAGGTACCCAGCTCTCCAGCAACGTAAGAGCACAGAGGCCCTTGCACACACACCTCCAAACCTAGTGTTGCACTAGCTACCGAGGCAATAAAATGGCTTCAGCTTCACATTGTGCTTCACTAGGGTTTGACAATATGGTGTTGTTGAATTTGCCCTTTTAATCTGTTCAGCCTGATCATCTATACATGTTTTTAAGTCCATTGTGCTTATTATCAAAATCAAATACACTAGAGCTTCTCCTTTTAATTTCACTATAACCTAAGGAGGTAAGTCATAACACAACCTACTTGATTTTATGATTGAAACCAAGCTATACTAAAATCCATAAAACAATGTAAGTATTATAACTGAGAATGGGATAATTTTTTAAAAAAAATTCATCTTTTTTTTTTTGATAGTCATTGAAATCATTACAAAAAAAGTGCCTATTACTTTTGTTTGCCTGAATTAGTATTTGTTAGTAATAGAAGAGCAGCAAATTGCATAGGGACATCTATGGCTAGGCCCAACAATACTGCAAGAACTACACACACTGCTACCTATTTCACAATGAGCAAGAGAAGTAGTTCAGTTGGTGATGCACTGCTGTGTCTTATGAGTATAGCAATAAGCTGCTGAATGAGAAGCAAGCCAGAGGAGTACCCCATGTAAACAAAAAAACAAAAGCCGTAAAATACTCTGCTCTGTAATAGAAAATATTTTGTGAACAAAAAAGTCAAAAGCTATGCAGAAAAAGATCCTGTGTAGGTGTCATATAAAGTAAACATGCAATCAATAAAGGAAATTACCTCTCTCAGTTCTCCAATTCTGCGAAGTGCTTTATCCTGGCTTTGACTCAAAATGCTCTTAAGAAAAAAGCAAGAATAAAGATCAGGTGTATTAAATGTAATTTTGAAATGGATAAATAAATTTTAAAAATTCATGTAATGATTTGCTTCTCTTTCAAGTCACGCTTGATGTGCAAGTATTGTCATAAACTGCCAACTGTGGGTTGGCCATCTATCAATCTATCACCTGAAGTTAGTTGATTCAACAAAAAAGGCTGGAGTACAATAACTTCACTGTTAATTTTGACAAAATAGTTTTGCCTTGGCTTCCTTAGAAATCCCAGCTAAGAAATCATCTTGTTACATACACACAATACACTAAAAATTAAATCTGTATTGTTATTACACATTTTAAGATTTAAAAACACATGACATGCAGGTAAGACAGGATGAAAAGTAAATGTTTACCTGTAGCTTTTTCTTCTCCCGCTGGATAACTTGATAAGCAGACACTAGCTAAAATACACAAATTGGATATAAAGATGATAATATATCTGTGTATAGCCATCAAAATAATTTCCTTAGTTGTATCACTACCTGCATTTTCAAACTTTTCACTCCACTTGAGAATGCTCTTTTGATAGAAATGTACTTAGATTTTCTTAATGTTTTGTATCTATAAAATATCTCCAATATGTTAAAAAATACAAGCCTACATGACAAAACAGTGATGTTACTCAGCACTCATACATAGTTTTCTCCTCCCTGAGACAACATACCACATACCATCCTTCAACACAGGGAGTCAAACCCAAGAGTACCAGAAAGCTACATCCCAGACAGCTATCCCACAGGGGTGACCACTTGTAAGAGTACATGTCCCAGGGAGATTACAAAAAATAATTTTAAAAAGACCATGCATTAAAAAATACATTTCTAAACACAACATAACAAAAAAGGTGTAATATTCTCAACCCATATGCTTTGCATATATCCAGCAAAGACAGATTGAAAATGGACAGTATTTCATTTCTCACTGACAAAAGGAGTAACTGCACAAGTTAGGTAATTTTAAAATTTGATTACAACTGCCAAGTAGCACTATGTTGAAGTAGCATAATGGTACTTGGAACTAGAACATTGTTTTCAAATTCATGAAAAATTTAAGAAAAATCTAGAACACCAAAATCAGAAATCAGTAAGTCAAAATATATCTCCAAACTCTTATTTGAAACAAACAAAGCATTTTCAGAATTCAAAATTACTTTTAATTTCAAAGTCATATTTATTTTGCCCTTATAAGAAAATCAAAACTATTTGATTGCTGTGGGTGGTTTCCTATACCATATTTTTGAGATGCTAACTTTGCATCCTATTTTAAGAGGGGAAAAGTATTTCTGCCTTAATTACTCATTATATATTGAAACAATTTTCTTCCAAGCTCCAGCAAAACAATTCTTTTCAATTGAACTAAAGAAAGTCACAAAACCAAGAAAAAAACCCCAAGCCCTTTTGACAGAGACAGTTAGGACTTGGTGGACAGATTACACCAATTTAAAAAACCCCAAACAACCAAAAAAAGCACTAAAATAAATCCATAAATCGAAGAATTTCTTTTTAGCAACTACTACTTACATAAACTTTAAAAAAATACTTATTACACTAGCAGGAAGTGAAGGAAAATTATTGAGAGACAACTGCTTTTTCAGGCATATGCTGAATACTGCAGTCACTGTAAACGTATTTTAGATTCCAGAGATTTCGACAAAAGTCTGCAGAGAAATTTTTGTATTTGAGGGCAGCAAACATTTAAAGAACTGTTAAAAACAGTACAAACATCTAGTTTTAAATACAACACATTTGCACTTCAAAAAACAATAAAATATCCCAAACAAAACCCCAAAACTAATTTAAAAACCCAAACACCAAAACATCACTATCAGTTAGACAGCTTTACTTTCCCCAGTAATGTGGAAAAGGAGTAGTGAAGCTACTTATATAACTGGTTTTAACTAAAATACCAAAAAATAAGATGTTTTAATTAATTCCTCCCAGAGAAATTACAAAGAACAGAACTTGTTTCTTGAAAACAAAATGCTTGCCTATTGCACATGGATAGAATATACATTGTGCATTTCAAGAACAAGTTGCAGAATAAAAAAATTGATGTCATAGGAATACAAGTCATGTCCATCTCTGCAGTGAACTCCACCCCCTGCTAGATGCTTTCAGTTGATCTTAATAGGCCTGCTCTGTGTGAGTAACCATTAACTAACCTCTACTGCTGGCATCAGGAAATTATTTACAAACAAGAGAAGAAAAAGATTTCCATGTTTTATTGCCAGAAATACATTTTACCTATCTAGGTCAAAAATAACTAGACTTAGAATAATTTAACTTCTGTGTTAGTTGTAAGTGAAACATTTGCTCCAAATAGGAAAAGAAAAAGATTGTCCACTGCTGCAGCATCTCTTAGCCTAATTTCTTTCCCCTTTCTGCCTAGCTAAACCAGTCACATTGCCTACCTCTGAGTATTTTCCCCTATAGTTGCCCAAACTGCGCTCCATTCTACGCAGACGCTGCAGCAACTGCTCTTTGCTAAAGCTGTCCATATTTCCCAGAGGATCTTCTGTTTCACTTTCAATATCAGAAGGTGAATCAAAGGTGGGACTGAGGGCTTCCAAGTCCAGTCGATTCAGTGAGTCTCTTGAAGAACTTCGTACTAGGGACTCTTTAGAAGAAGAGTGAAATAGGGTCTCTTTTGCCGGGCTTCGAAACAAAGACTCCATGGAGGGAACTCGGAGCTGAAGCCTCTGGGCAAAAGACTGACTGTCACTTTGCTGCAAAAATTCAAAGAAAGTAATTATTTCTACACTGCTTTTAGGCAGACAGACACACTAAAGCCCAGGAAAGAGACCTGACCTGTGCAACGAAACTACTGTCTAACATATGCATGACACCAAATACCTGCCACTCCCTTAAAATAATCATCTCCTTGTGCAGAAAAATCAAGCATGCAACTACCAAATGTGCACTATTTCAGATAGCAACTAAATCTAATAAACTACGCCTCTGATTTAAACTTTTACAAGAACGCATTTCTGTGTAATCCTTCTAAAAAGAATGTGTAATTAATGGTTATTTACTACTGCTTCAAACTTGAAAAGTGTAACTGACTCACTTCTTGATGTACTACACAGAAGACTGTATTTATCTTAAACAAATAAATACTTTCCTGTGATAAAGGGAACAAATTGATGGTAGAAGTCCTTATATGATAGTTAGTTCTAGCAAGCCATCTTGAACAGTCCTTTTCTTATTTTTATTTTAAGTGGCTTTATGATTTTTACATAAAACTAAATTACTGATTTATGCAGCTATAGTATTTCCTTCATTCTATACCAAAAGATTCTGTGCTGTGGTAACATATACTGCTGGTGCTACAGAAGTGATGTGAAAGTATTGCTACACGATGTTGCCCCTACAATCAAATATTAGGAGGCATGTGCCAGAAGCCACTGGTAATCAAGTGGCAAGCTAAATGTTTCTCTGAGACATATTAAAAAATTACCTACATCTTTAGTGACAATATTTTTAGCCTACCAGTTCTTTTCCTTCAGCTAGAAGGTAGCTTTTCAGACACATAATAGGCCCTCTACTTTTGAAAGTGACTTTAATGCTCTGTATCTTATGATGGTTGTGCAACAGGATGCATCTCAATGCTGCCAGTCTGCTAATCAGTCCTTAAGAAAAAAGAAAAGCTCCACACATCAGTGACAATACTTAATACCAGCTAATGGGAGCACACACAAACGAAATATCTGAGCATCCTAACAGGCAAGTACCTACTTCAGCATGAAGATATATACTGGGCACTTAAACCAATGTAACACAGAGACAACACAACAGTGAAGGAGGCAACAAACCCCCCATGCCCTTCACGTACCTGTGGAGAGACAGATTCACTTCCATTGTTTTCTGTGGATCCAGGAAGTGGTTGTTTATTCAAGTTCTACAGGAGGTAAAAACAACCGTCAGAAGAAACAGAGTACAAGGACTGTAATTCAATGATTCCTAGAAACAGCTTTTTCTTTTGCCTGTGTTTTTAGTACTTTCTTTAGAAAGCTTATTAAGAAGTCTTCATGCAAACAAGCTAGTTTGTTAAATTCAAAACAGATTGCTGCAATATGCAGAACTACAAAGCAGCTACGTGTGCTATGGATTAGCATGAGAGCTGCAAATATGGACACCTCCAATTAATATGGACATCTCCAATTAAGTCGTTCATAATGATTATTTATATATTATTTACGGACAAATCAAAGACATATCAAAAAGACAAAATTATAGCAGGAAAAATCTAACTGATGACTAGTATTTATAGCCAATATGATTAAGAGTTGGCTGTAACACCATCTTTCTCTGTTTTGGTGCACTAGGGGGGCAGAAACTACCTGGAAAAGAAGTACTGGTAACGAACTATTTAAAACTCCAACAAGCATGGAAAGAAAATGAGACTTTCAGAAAAGACATCTTACACAAAACTTTTGCATTTCCAAAGAAAAGAAAACAAAACACATACATATTTAAAAACCCTCACCCAAAACAACAAAACCAATAAACAAAAAAACAATAGTCTTGAGTTAGTTGGTTTGTTTGGTTTGGGTTTTGGGGTTTTTTTAATTGGTTTGGGGTTTTTTTCTACAGCATTTAGACATTTCTGTTTCTAGGCTGTCTATCCTGCTTTTCCTGTGTCCTGTGTTTGGGTGTTTGCTAACTCAGTCCTAATTTTCAAGAAGGATGACCCTAGAAACTACAGGTTTTGTAAGTCTCACTTCATTGACTGTTAGAATTATGAAGATGATTTTTCCAGGAGCTATTGAAAAACAACTGCAAGACAGAGCAGTCCTTGGTCACAACCAGTAATGGGTTCACAAGGGGATACTCCTGCTTGTCAAATCTGATTTCCTTTTATTACAAGGTTACCCACTGAGCTGACCAAGGGAAGCCACATGTAATCTTTTTGGATTTCAGTAAAGTTTTTGATACTGTCTCTCACAGGATCCTTCTGGACAAAATGTTCAGCATACAGCTGGATAAACACATCATGCAGTGCATGAGCAGCTGGCTGATGGGTCGTGCTTAAAGGATCCCAGTGAATGGGGTGACACCAGACTGGTGAGCTGTCACTAGTATGGTTCCACAGAGCTCCATCCTTGGCCCTGTGCTCTTCAAAATCTTCATAAATTACTTGAATACAGGACTTGAACATACACTAAGTTTGACAATGATACTAAATTGGAGGAGCTGTTGACTCCTTTGAAGGCAGAGAGGCCCTGGAAGAGGGGGCATCAGCAAATTAGATGGCTGAGTAATCAGCAACCATAGGAAGTTCAACAAAGACAAGTGCCAAATTCTGCACCTGGAATGGAGGAACTCTGGATGTACAGACAGACTAGGGAACAAGACACCGGAGAGGAGCACCACAAAAAGGGACCTGGGGGTCCTGGTTGATGGCAATTCCTGGCTGAATGTGAGTCAGCAGTGCCCACACAGCCAGGAGAGCCAACTGTGTCGAGGCCCATCAGGCACAGCATCAGAGCTGAGCAAGGGAGGGCATTACCCACTCTGCTCTGCACTGGGGCCACCCCACCTTGAGTATTGTGTGCAGTTTTGGGTGCCACAATATAACAAAGATACAAAGCTAATAGAGAGCATCCAAAGAAGGGCTACAAAGATGATGAAGGGCCTTGAGGGGAAGCTTTACAAGGAGTAGCTGAGGTCACTTGGCTTGCTTATCCTGGAGGAGACAGAGGGGAAACCTCATAGCAGTTTACAACTTCCTCATGAGGGGATGCAGAGGGGCAAGGGCTGTGGTGACTAGTGACGGGACCTGAGGGAACAGCATGAAGCTCCGTCAGGTAAGATTATGTCGGATATTAGAATACGGTTCTTTATCCATAGGGTGGTTGGGCACTGAACAGGCTTCCCAGGTAAATGGTCAGAGCACCAAGCCTGTATGAGTTCAAGAAATGACTGGACAACACTCTCAGGAATATGGTGTGATTCTTCAGGCTGTGCTGTGCAGGGACAGGAGTTGGACTTGGGTCAATCTTGTGGGTCCCTTCCAACTCAGGATATTCTATGATTCTAACTTACACAAATCCAGGTGGGTTTTTGCTGTATAAATCCAGTTCAACTGAATTAGCAGAATATGCTAGAAACCATCCAAGACATGGATTTTTTCAAGAGAAGTGAAACACTGAGGCATATCAAACAAAATATGTGTAAATTCACCTAAGAGCAGCGTAACTCTTAACTTTCAATCAAGCTGTACCCCAACAGTTATATGCAAGCTGCAAAATCTAAGGTGTACATAGAACTGAAATCTCAATCATAATCACTGTTGTATATATATCTCCTACATGATCACACTCACAGCTTCTACTCTGGATATGTTGATAAGCATTCCTAAACAATTATGTGGCAGAGGAATGATTCACTGTAAAAGGGCTTCAAAAAGGTCTGACATGGAGCAAATTTGAGGTAGGACAGAAACACCACAGAACAAAGAGAAATCCAGATAGTTAAGGAAACCAGAGACTTGAGCAGCTACCCATATGCAGACAAAACAAAACAAGCCACACAAGAAGCCTGCATTTGAACCTTGTGCTTCACCTGGCTTGAAAAAACATCTGCATTCTGCTGCAGAACACTATCCTGTCACAGTGGATTTGTTCCTAGTGGATTTACAGGTTTTAAACTGAAGGACTCCTACACTGTATTTCTGGCTCCATTACCCGTTCCTGTTTTTTCTCCTAACAGGAAAAGTTAATAATAAGATAATTCAAATAAAAAATTAGCTTCTGCTTTATAATTTACAAAGCATCTGCTGTGCTACTACAGGACTGACAACAGAGAAAGACGAACACTTTACCAAGAAACCACAAAAAGATTGATTGGGCATTGGAATGGGCTGCCCAGGGAGGTGGTGGTGTTACCACCTCTGGAGGTATTTAAGAAAAGACTGGATGTGGCACTTAGTGACAAGGCACTAGATGACAAGGTGGTGTTAGGTCATACATTGGACTCGGTGATCTCAGATATCTTTTCCAACCAACTTAATTCTGTGATTCTGTGACTTAGAAACTAAATATACACACTTCTTTCAAAAACCATGTATTCTGATACACATAAAAAAGAGTTAAAGGAAACTACGGAGGGTTTGTACATGTAATTCATAAGTGTAATTTAATATAACATCTATTTTAAAACACAAGACTAGGTAGATTTATTAAATTTAATAAGGTTTTTATGAATATAAAACCTGTAGATGCTATTCCTTTCTGTGACAATGCTTTAAAAGCTGCCATTTAAGGACCTATAAAGATTCTTAAAAATGTAATTGCAAAACTGAACTAGTGCTGCCACTCCTAAAAGTTTCCTACTCATTATGCAGGTATCTTTGTATACAATCTGTGGGAACAAAAAAGAACCTGTATTTAGAGTTACACTTCCTATTGGCATAAATAATAAAAGCAATACACTAGTAACCTTTCATATAAAAAATAGATCACCATAGGTATCTTGGCTGCTGTAAGTCTAACGTCACTGTGCATTGCAGCTAAGGATTGTATTTGAGTATCCACACACGGAATGAATGGAAGTTGCTATATATAAGTATAGATCCAAGAGGCTTTGAAAATATTAAAACCCCTAGCCTTCCATAAGCCTGAAGAGAGCTTTCAGCAAAATTAGACTCACAGAACACAAGCAGCCATTCTGAAAGTCTTAAAACCAGGAGTTACATCAGGGTTTCTGGAGACCAATAGAAGTTATTCCTCCACAAACTCATAGAACATCACACCCATTATATATATATATATATATATATATATATATATA
>VWYP01000751.1:0-16673 GCA_013400435.1 Pycnonotus jocosus | reverse complement strand
ACAAGTAAAAAAAAAAAAAAAAAAAAAAGAGGTTTTCATCCCCTTAGGACTTCACTACTTCCTGAATTTCTAATTAAACAATGTGTTTCACAGGAAAAAGTGTTATGGCAGCTCCCCTAAGACCAAAGATAATTGTAAATCTGAGGGTACTTTAGTACCTCTGTTTCCACTCTTAATCTTATTTCTCCTTCTGCCTCTCTGGTCATTACAGTATAACCAGTCTATTTAGAGATTAATGTTTTTCCAACGTAACTTGGCATGTACTATGGGGAATCCTTTGCTTCTCTTGTTTGTCTGGAACAGCACTCTGAAAATGGAGTTTGCTGGGGACAACACATACCCAATGAAGTAAATGTAGATCTTAATTGAAATCATGAAGAAAACCTTGGCCAAACCAGTTCTTTTGTACATTATACAACAAATTAAAAAAAAAAAAAAAAAAAGAAAAAAAAAAAAAAAAAAAGGGAATCAACTCTCAATACCAACTCATTCCTTCTAAGCCACAGTAGTAGTTCTCATGTGGCAATATGCTACTTCTATACCCTGCATTAATAACAGAAAACTCTCCTTACTAAAAAACTTCGTAATTTAGCCTGGGTGACACTGCTTGCTAACATTATGGAGCACCAGTTAATAGAAAATCCTTCTCCAAGGAGAGAGGGAATTCATTACAGACACATATACATACATGCATACAAATATATCTATCTCACAGTAGAGAAAATAAGCATTTATTAGAAAACACCAAATACAAAACAAAATCATGAGGTACTTTCCCTTCAATTTCTATCATTGCAGGAAGCAAACTGCCAAGATGTAATCACTGATAGCATTTATAATGAAATCTATTACAAATTTCAGGTATAGCTGATTATCTCCCAAAGAAAACATGGTGTTAAAAATAAAAGTGGATTGTTCCGCTGAAAAAAAACGCATCTTTTTTGTGGCAGAACAAAGCAACTGAATTTTCTGACTAAGACACTACATATCCTCTGAAAAAGTTCACTAAATCACAGAAGCATCCTGATTTATGCTACCAGCCTATGTCCACGCTCACTAAGTCAGGGAAATGTTTTGTTTATTTGTATTTGTTGCCTTTTTTTAAATCAAGCCACTTAAAAAAAGCCATAGTGCTTAATATGAAACAAGGTAAGTGCAGATTATCTTCTTTGTTTGTTTTATTATGCAAATCAAGATTACCCATCATCCTAATAATGATTTAATGGTATTTTATGACTGATAATTTAGATTCATTTTGATTTATTGTTGTATTCTTTTTTTAAGGTAGTTGAGGGGGGTTGGGTTGGTTTTTAGTTTGGGGGCAGGGGAGAGAAGAAGTGAGGTGGGGGAAAATAACTTTGAGTTTGATACTTATTACTGGTATGGTTAGAAACAATCATAAATGCTCTGTATAAATCTTTTGGATCATCCACCTCAAATTACCTGGATTCACCTAGCTTTTCAACCAAAAGTGGGACAAAAATGAAGTTAGTCTCTCTGAATGCATCCTCTGTCCCACTACCTCACTGAGTTCAGCTCAGGAGTAAGATTTTTAAGACCTGAAGATGTAAACATTTCCTAATCTGAGGGTTAATCACTACAGCTTAAAGATCTGTTATATCAGTATTAAACACTTTGGTATTTAACCTAAAAAACAGACTATTCATATCTATAAATACACAGAAAATAGTGAGATTGAGAATTTTTTAAAAAAATGCAATGAAGGACACAGAGTCAGGGTTTTTTAAGCTTAAAACCAGAGAAAAACAGTTCTCAACTGACCTCTTTGCCTGGTGTTGAAGTGTCTTCATCATTCTGATCTGTAAATGAAGTTGTCTTGATTCTGTTGCCAGTTGATGGAGGGGATTTGGAAGGGACCTACAGAGAGATCATGTATATCAACAACTAATACTATTAATTCCAGAACTAATTATTCTGTATCATAATTTACTTCAAGAATTACTAACTATATCATCTCAGTAATGCCTAGTCTAGATCTTTTTAAAGAAAACAACTGGCTGTGACAAGTTCTATCTTACTATGAAGTCCCCAGAGCAAAATGCATCATGAATCAGCCACAAGAACAAGCAACAAAATGGGTTATTTTGACTATTTCTGGCTATGGTCCTCTTAGACCACATTTGAAAAACAAGCCTCCTAATATTTTAGGAACATATTAAGAGTTGCTTAAGGTTTAAAAGTTTAGTGATTTGATAGGGATTCAAGCATTTACAAGTGGAATAGAATCTGATCAAGAACTTAGAAAATTAACAACAAAAAATGACACCAAGAAAATTCATAAATGCTAAATCTGTAACATTTATAAAATTGAATCTAAACAATGAAAAAGGCACAAGAAATTGCTATATTTTCTGATGTTGATATGTACTTGCTGCTCCTACCAGAACTAGACATCTATTCACAGAAATGTTACAACTTCATTAAAACTGAGGTTCTAAAAAGTCACAACAACTCAAACAAACTATCTTGCTAGCCTCATAACTCTAACTTCAAATATAAAATTTCAGTATAAATGTAATGAGTAGAAAAGTATCAACAAGCAGATCTATATAAAAGAAAGTAATTAGCAAGATTTCTCATTAGGTATTTTGAGAGGCTGAAAGGATTGTGGACTTAAAATACTTCAGGCATGTGGCAGGGGGAAGAAGAAGGTCAGGCCTTGCATTGATGAGGTGATGCCCTGCTGCTCACACCCCATCCCTCTTGATCTGTACACTAGTCCTGCAGTGGCTGCCAATAACTGGCACACAAGAGGAAATGTGCCACACTCTGCCCCCGGAGCACCAATCCAGGCCCAGAGTGGTCAGACGACCAGAAGTTCCACATGGGGAAAGGGCCCAGGGGTACTTAAACCAGGATATAAGGCAAGCACATGCAAGTCTTGACTCTACCTCCTCTTGATATTTCTATCAGCTAAACACTGCTGGAACCAGGTGTGGTAGCAATATTTATTCTTTTCTATATCAAATTATTCTAAAATCAGTCACAGAGATCTGATGAGGCAGACCAACGTCCCAACTTGAAAATACTACTGAAAAGTCAAACAGCTTACCTAGTACCAAATAGCTATTCATCATGAAAGCTTTATGTACTGCTGAAAACAATCATACCAAAGTATTCATAGGGTTTGTAAAAAAACCCAATCTCTTCATGCTGACAGCCTACTCTACTTTTATTCCTACCCTCAATCTAATGCTAGGGTTTTAAAAAAGATGATTTGGAAATCAATTTCCTTCTGTTTGATGAGAGCCAGAAACATTCAAGGACATCTTGTCACTGCTTAGAAGCAGTATGAACATGTCTCTTCACTCTGCCCTTAATGGTTCTACAGTTCTCACTGTTGCATTCAGACTTCTTGTCAATTTACAGTCATTTCAGTGGCACTAAGCTTTGCAGCACAAATATTCATTGATCTTATGCAAAAACAGAAAGATCTTAAGCAGGACAGAATAGTTAAGTTGGAAGGGATCAACTGCCTGACCAGCTCAGGGCTGACCAAAGTTAAATCATGGCTTTAAGGGCCACTATGCCTCTTCAGCACTGACAGGCATGGGTGGGGAAGGCATATCTCCAGGAAGCCTATTCCAGGTTTTGGCCACCCTCTGGGTAAAATAGTGGTTTCCTCACGTTAAGTCCAAACCTCCTATGACAGACACAGTTTGAGTTATTGTTCTGGCACTGTGTACCAGTGAGAAGAGCTCAGCACCTCCCTCTCTACTTCTCCTCCTCAGGAAGCTGTAGGGAGCAGTGAGGTCACCCCTCAGCCTCCTCCTCTCCAAACCACACAAGCCCAGTGCCCTTAGCTGCTCCCCAGAGCACATTCCTGCCAGCCCCTTCCCATGCTTTGGTGCCCTTCTCAGGACATGTTCAAGTACCTTCACATCCTTTTTAAATGCTGGGGCCCAGAACTGCTCACAGTACTCAAGGTGAGGCTGCACCAGTGCTGAATTCAGCAGGATAATCACCTCTCTTGGCTGGCTGATGATGCTGTGTTTGATGCACCCCAGAAGGAGGTTTGCTCCCTTAGCTGCCAGGGCACACAGACAGCTGGTCCCACTGAGCTTCCTGCCAACCAGCACTCCCAAAACTCTGCTCCAGTTCAGATTCATGTCTGGGATTATTCCATCCCAGGTACAGAATCCAGCATTTGGTTGGTCTTGTTCAGTTTCATGCTGTTGGTGATTTCCCAATGCTCCAATCAATCCAGATCCCTCTGCAAGGCAAAGCCTCTTGTCCCATGGGAGAGTCAGCAGCACTTCCCAGTTTGGTATCATCACTTAATTATCTTTACACTCAACTGCAGCCTCCAGATCACTGATAAAGAGACTGAACAGAGCTGCCCCTAGAACTGAGCCCTGAGGAACACTACTGGTCACTGATCACCAGCCAGATGTCCTGTTTGCTGCAACATTTTGAGCCCTGCTCTTCAACCAATCCTTCATCCAGTGCACTGCATATCTGCTCACCTCACTGTTGGAAATCTTGTCTGGAAGAATGCTGGGAAGAACAGTACCAAAAACCTTTATAAAACCCAGAAAAACTACATCCACCACCTTTCCTTCATCCATCAGGCAGAACTTACTGCAGAAGGTTCTTTAAACAAGATTCTCCCTTTGTGAACTCACGCTGACTGTGTCTGATGATCACACTGATCTTTAAATATCTCTCAACAGCATCCACTATGATCTTCTTAACAATTTTTCCAGGTCCTGAGATAACTCTGTACTTTCCCATGTACTCCCTCATGCACTTCCTGTAACCTGGAATAACACTGGCTAGTTCCCAGCCAGCAGGGACCTCCCCAGACTCCCAGGATGATTGAGAGAGGTCCCACCATAATATCTGCTAGCTCCTTTAGTAGCCTGGGTTGAATCCCATAGGCCCCATGAACTTATGAACATTCACTCAACTGACATAACTTGTCTCTTAAAATTGCAGTGTTCACAAACGGAAATTCAATGTTCCTGCAGTCACGGTTCTCTGACTCAGGACCAGGCAGCTCAAGATCTGCCAGTACTATTAAAGACTGAGGCAAAAAAAATACTGACTGCCTCCCCATTTTTTCTTCATCCCCATTTGTCAGGTGACAATCTCAAACATGTATCAGTTCAAGACATCAGGAATTGCAATAGCACTTTTTTCTTCCCTGTCTGCAGTCAGAAAGAGGTGTGTTCCACAGATTGTGAGGGGCAGGTATTCTCAATCTGACAGATGACATCAGTTAGCTAACCATTCATATGAAAGAGGGAGGCCTACAAACACCTCCTCAGAAAGAAGCGTTACACTTGAGAAATTTTACCTCCAGATTTACACCAGTCTTAAGTTAGTAAATTTAGTCTTGGATACTACAAACCAAAGTACGAATGTGAAGTTCTAAAGGTCTCAAAGTAGGGGATATGAGTAGAGCAGAGAGGGTATAGAGCATAGTGAGTGAACCCTCTCTACAACAGGGTGTAGGAAAGAAAAGAGCAAAAACTAATGCAAACACGAGTTTCATAAACTAAGAAATTGTAAGAGTTATGGAAATTTGATCTGAAAACGTTTTGACAGGAAGTAATGCATTTTAAGGATCTGAATTACTAAAAGCAGAGGAAAAAAGCATATCACACACTTTTTGCAAGACTACAGTATATTTTATAAGCCTCAAAACCTCACTTCTTCCTCCTTCAGATAATCTGTTTTCAAATGAGATGCAAGAAGTGAGAAGACAAACTTATTTTACTTCTAAGATCAAATTTAACTATTTCCCCCAAGTGTTACTTGAGAGAGCAACTGAAAAGTAAGAAACATTGCAAGACAACCATTTTACATGAAAATATGTTGTAATTTTTTGATTCTGCCCTTCCATTTATGTCAACCCTTGAGTTACATGATCTGCTCTGTCCACAGTACAGCAGACTAGGTCTATAGATTGGGTGTAACTTATCATAAGCTCTCATATCAGGTTTCAGGGTATTTTTCAATGTAAATTTTTCAAGAGCCAGATAAAGACTAAAGTATATTACACTGTTGGGTGCATATATATATGCACATAAGCCCATATTTATCCTAGGATGATTTTCAGCAAGTACCAACTCTTGAACACATGCATGAAGTATCCTGAACTAAAGAGATTACAATACCCTGAACTAAGTGCATTACAATACTGTGTGAAATGTACCATAATTCAGCTGCTGCATACTGAAAACAGTAAACTCTGCAGCTCAATTTCTTTTACACTGCACTGAAAGCTCACCACACATGACAATTAAGACAGCACTCTAAACTGCAACTAGCAAAAAAATACTTCACTAGATAGAGAAGGCACAAAATTAATACTATGGAAGGCCTTAAAGTAAGAATCAACAAGCTACATGAAACTTTGCAATAGATTAATTTCCAAAAATCTTGCCTCTATTTCACAAATGAGTGATTCAAAGAACAGAACATAACCGTCAGCAGTTTTGAAACCATGGTCTAATACTGAGACTATGCAGCACCAAATCTCCCAGTGGTTCAAATTACACTCAGATCAAGCCCAAGCAACTAATCACCTATTTGTCAAATTAACTAAATTGCCTTTCTGTAGCTTAACAGTCACAGGATTCAGAGTTTACATCAGTTTTCATACTTTTAGATTCCAAGATACACAGGATACTTAACCTAGCAATGAGACAGAGGCAGATATTATGGGCAGACTTTGCCAATAGGAAGTCAACTTGTTGAAGTCTTTCTACTCAAAATTTACAAAGGAAAAGTTTATTCTGATTTGACACACGCATGAAATCATCACAGTATTTTTTTGGCTACTTTCACTTACACAGATACTCTGCACACATGCCCTATCTAGTGTGTATTATTATCACTTAAAAACAGCCTTTTCTAGAATACATTTATAATAACTTAGCAAAAGTACAACCAAGAGGAAAATGGCCAATTAAATTATGACTAGAACAAATAAATAAATGCCTTGTTCTCATATTTATACTATATTCTCAATTAATCTACAGTTTAAAAGAAGGCAAGAAAAAGCTTGAGGTAACCAAACCAGCCCTTTAAAAGATGTTAACAGAAGGGATGTACAGAATTGAAAGGACAAACATTAAGATGAGAGAAAATGATAACTAGACAACTGAACGATGGATTGTTAATCAGTGCACGTCAAAGTATCATTACTTTAAACGCTAAGGAAGAAACCCATTTCCGTTTCATTCTGTTTGATGTTCAAATAAGAGATGGTTTTCACATTCCTCCACAAGACAACTTCTGTGAAGTGGCCAAAACGAAGCACGGTCTCTGGCAGGAGAGAGCAAACTTAGATGACGAAGTTCTAGCGAAGCCGCCCCGCACTGACAGCGACCCGGGGAGCGATTCCCGCCAGCCGACCGACCCCGGAGCCTTCAGTCGGCCAGGCCTGCGCGACGCGACCCTCCCGCGGCGGCGAGGCCGGTCCGACCGA
Source organism: Pycnonotus jocosus (assembly GCA_013400435.1). Classification (NCBI taxonomy): domain Eukaryota; kingdom Metazoa; phylum Chordata; class Aves; order Passeriformes; family Pycnonotidae; genus Pycnonotus; species Pycnonotus jocosus. The sequence goes on along the minus strand of VWYP01000751.1, from coordinate 9,214 downwards.
CCCGCGGGACACCAAGGCCTCCCCGGGCGAGGCGCGGCCCTGCCCCGCCGGGTGAAAGGCCGTCACAAGCGCCCACAACGGTCCAGCGGACACGTCTCCCAGCGGGCACTCCCCGCCGTACCTGCGGTGGGAGGCAGCCCGCACGTCCCACCGCTCCGCGCGGCAGGACCTGCTCCTCGCTGATCTTCTGCTTCAGCTTCTTGAACATGGTGGAGGGAGGGAGAAGGAGATGAGGGTACGGCTTCCGGTCCGGCCGGTCAGGCGACGAGGGGAGCCCACGGGGGGGCAGAAGCGATTTTCCTCGCCCCGGCCCGCGGAGCCACCGCGGCTCCGCCCTCGGACGCGCCTCCACGGGGCACAGGCAGCCGCGACTGGTGCGCCTGCGCAGCCAACGTGGAGCAGAGCGCTTCGGCCGGCACGGTGTGCGGCGAGGCACAAACTTCCAGACGCAATGCCCGGTGCTACTCCTCCCACAGCGCCGGCGGAGGTGCAGCCTGAGCGGCCCTGGGCCTGGCCAGGACTGAGGCGGGACCTCTCCCGGCGGGCGAGGGAGGCGGTGCCGTCCTGGGAGTGGAGAGGATGGAGGAGTGGTCGCATCTGTCCGCAGGGCGGAAGAACAGAATGGGAAAAGCTGCGTCTTTCCTCCGCTGTAGCCGTTTGGTTCCGTACCTTAAACCCCGCCACGGAGACGCTTGATTTGCCAGAATACTGACCCTTAGGGTCTATAAGCCCTCGCATGAGAGTCCTCCTGAGTCGGTCAGCGACAGTGTCGAGGACAAGCTTTCACAAGCTTGTGAATCGGACAGCAAAGTAACAAAATGATGCTCGGTTCTTAGGCTTGTGAAAGCTAACAAAGAATAAAAATTGCCCAAACGTTGCTTTTTGAAGCTGCTTGGAAACCTATCCGCTAATAAGAAAGTCGCGAAGTTTTCATTTAGTCCACCCTGAAACCTTATGAGTAGTCTTCTGTTTGTAAAGCTGAGATACACTGTAACAACTAAAGTACCATTGAAGGCGGAATGGCAGTGTTCGCTACTATTGTTGTTGCTACTGTCTCCACGAAACTAGGGCGGAAGTGTTCTTGGATTTTCAGGTTAAAACCTCTGGCTTTAGATCCCTTGTTGGACGACGTTTGTGCATGTGTGTTCAGTGCTGAATGTAGATGCAGAGGGCTGTCAGCAGTAGTCAGCATTCATTCTCCAACAACGGGACTATTTTGAAACACACTTGTTGACAGTGACATTGTATGAAGGCTAAAAAATACATGGTGCTGTTTGCAAGAAATGATGAACCACATGGTCTTCTGTAAAGCTCCCTACTAAGGAGGCTGTATGCAGTAATCACAAATGCCCAGAAACAAACAGGAGTGAAATATACTCCTGAAATCTCGTAAGTAATTTGAGAGAAAAGGAGTGGAGAGGAAATGACTTTCCCATTTGTTGTTACACTGACTGAAAAAATAATCAAGATACATCTACAGCAAAAATAAACTGCTGGTTTTCCTAGATTTTTTTTTCTGCATGTTTAAGCAAAAATATTTTTTAGCAATCTGTTCAGTTGTAGATAAACTGTGACTGGTAGTGACCCTTTTGTTTGTATGTTCCGGTTAAGATTACTATGCATACTTCAGATGTCAGCAGCGACTTGCACCCTCTACTGATTTTTGGTGAGAACAACTGTTAACTTCAAATACCTTAAAAAAAGTTAATCTGAACCTACAAGGTGTAATAGCCAGGTAAGTATCTTGAAGATTTTTAGGGTATCTTTTCTATAGGTCGAAACACAGGTATAGGAAAAAGTCTTCAGGATTAAAAGGGCAAAACCATCTGAATAGTAGTCCATGAGGAAATGAGATAAAATGGGCGATTAAGTTTATTGCATCCCTAAAAAGAAAACATTTTCTACTTCAGTGAGCTGCTTCTGTTTCCTCTAAATACTACATGCAGCAGCATGGTGGTAAAATTCAGAGGTTATCAAGTGAGAGGAGCATTACCTGACAAATGCTTTGGGAAACCCTCTAGCAGCCTTCAATAACCTAATAAATCCATGACCCTCTCATACCTATCTTCTCTGTTACAAATGCTAGCTCATATTCCCTTTTTCTGTTGAGATTACTCTTCTGTTTTAAACCTAAGTCACTAGATGTAGTATGTGAATTTGATGGACAGATAATTGAAAGGTCATTAGCTCCTGTAGCTATCAAATAGAAAAGCACAGCTTTTTGAATTCATTCATAAAATGTATACAACACAAAAGGGCACTCTGTATTATTTCCTTGGAAAATATAAAGCTTGGAAATGTATGTTCAGAGTCTTTCTCCTGTACAGATGTCTTTGTAGGACTAAAGGCTATGTGAAGAGAACAAATTTGAACAAATTATGATGAGTCATTTTTTCCTACACTAAATTCATAGTTACTACAGAAAATGGTAAGGGGATTTATTAGCTGAAACTCTGATAATGGGTTGCAATAATACTAATCTGGTAATCATATGATAATTGGATATTTTCTAGGGGACTTTTTTGGTACAGCAAGGTCTTTTGTTGTGTAAATTTCAAGGTACTTAATCACCTCCTGTTCTTCACAGGAGGTGCCTAACCTGGGTTTTAGAAAGAGATGAAATAATATTTGTATATATAATTTAATCATATATAGATTGGTGGCATTTTTAAAAATGAATGTGAATTTTTGTGGGTTTGAATTGGTATCTTTTGTGATACATGGCTATGTGTCTAGTATTGCTCCAATAATACAAAGTGGCATCCCACATTAAGCAGCAGTATCCAAATTCTGAAGATATGTGTGATAATTCTGCAAAACTCTATCACAAGCCTTCTAAATGGGATTTAAATGTTTTAGCATCTGAGCAAGTTGGATTGAAACATATTGCAACATACAAAGCCTTTACTCTAAACCCTAAGAAGTCCTGGGAAAAATGTCTCAAACTACATTCTTACACACAGAATGTCAAAATTCCATACTTAACTGAATGATACCTTATTTCTAGAGGATTGATCTGATCCTAGCAGATTTACTTGTAAAGTTAAAAGAAGTAGTTGAAAGTGAAGATATAGTCCTCCTTTTTTATATTCCTTAAGTACACCAGTTAACATAGATTAAAAAAAGAGAAATATGACATCATGGTGCTGTCTGCAAAAGATAAATGTACACTTGCAAAAGGCACTGGTTATGGTAGATAATTAAGAATTAAAGTTCCAAAGTCAATCTATAGGAGTCATTAATTAAGGTATTTATTTGGAAAAGGGTATAGAGCATAAATGTAAAAGATTATTCTCGTGTCAGTCTCGATTTCTCTGTCAGCAACACTAGCCCACACATGCCTGCCATCTCATTCCTTGCCTTTTGCTAGCTTCAGTGCTTGGTAGACCATCTCCTTAGTCATTTCTGCATGTTCAGTCTGCAGAAAACTAACCTGGCAAAAGAGCAAGTAATTTCTGCTGACTTACTGTGCTGAGTTTCCCCTGAGAACCAGAGCTGCTGCAAGGGAGATAGAGGCACTCAGGAGCTGAGCAGTTTTATGCTGCAAGTTATTTCAGATTGCTCACAAACATACAGTCTTCGGTGAGCAATTTGCTTAACTTTAACTCAAGTAATCCCACTGAGTGCTTCTTCAATTTTAGCTAACAAGCAATTCTGTTACTGGAAGTATTGATACTATCTCAACTATCTTACTTCCTACTGATGGCTGGAGTCTTTAGTCTTCATCCTACAGATGCATATAGTCTTTAGCCAATCTAATATAATTTTTTAAATGCTGTTTAAGATTGTAGCTTTCTGGAAGTTACAAAAAAGCCATGGGCATAAATTATGAATATGGCTTCAATGCACTTTCCCACACATGCAACTCCAAATAGTTTAAGAAAGACATATGAATTTGCTAGCAGCTAATTTTTTCAATCCAGTTATCCAACACAAATATTAAAAGATATAGAAAGGTGCATAACATATGTAACATTTCTGATAACTTTTTAATGTTGGTTTGTATTTTTTTGGAAAGGAGGTTTTTCATGTTTAAATTTTTCTTTACTTCATCATCATGCTGTTAAAATACTGTTGAATATTCCTATTATTCCACCTGGATAATATTTGACATTGAGGGAGTTACTTTAAAAACACATTAACAAGAACTGGTAATATGTGGTGTGGTGTTATTTAGGAGTGGAGCTGAAGCCTTCCCAATAAGCCTCTCCATTGGAAAAGCTGCTTGGGAAAACTCAGGCAAGGCAATCAAGCTCACACATCCATACGCATCACACGGCTAGCTCAGCTAGGAGAAGCAGAAGGCCTTGGCACCAGATCAGTTCCAGCAGGTTTATTTCTGGGAGCCAAAGGGAAATCCGGAGCCAGAAGGGGGAATGTATGCTGGTCTCAGGCTTAAGTATGGGGTTCAGCAGCCAATGACCTTGAGGTATGGGGGCGGAGCAAAGGGCAGGTAAGGACAGTGTTCCATAGGGGAGACAGGGCCAGACACCAGGGTCCCACAGCCAATGGAGACACACAGAGGAGAGGAGAAACCACAGGGCCAGGGGCATTGTGGGGGGGAGGAACCAGGGCAAACCTTGTGTACAGAGCACATTGGGAAGTCCCCTCTGTCAGGCTGGGCAGGCGACTCTATGGTCTGTCCTGCCAAGGCCAGACCCTGAGTATTATGTTGAGGGGCTGCAGGGATTCCTCAGTAATAGAGTAAAAAAAGCTAAGAAGAAAGGAGCACTGATCATGGAACAGGAGTTGATCTCCAGAGCCCATGTACAAACCACTGTTCTTTACATGCATTTACAGGATGTTGCATTCGGTAATATTTGCAGTTTCTCCTCCTACTCATAAAATTCAAAATACTATTGTTGATGTTAAAGTAGTCAGGGAGTGTATCAACTGTGTACAGTTGCACAGGTAATCAGTTTCAATTCAGAAGTATTTTGATCTTTACTTCAACACAAATGTTACAAAACACAAGACATTACCTGACAGTGAAAATTGTGGCATCACATTATACTTGCAACCTACAGAATGGGAAGTAGTTGTGCAAAGTGAATTCTTTATACTACTGTGATTAGAACCCCAAAAGCTTTAATATAAATAAAAGGGATAATTGGAGAATTTTTCTAACCTGATCTGATTGCTAATTTTACTTTTATATTGAGATGTTGTGACTTACAACCACCACCAGATGCCACTCTTCTAGGAGATTATGCCTCTGCTGAGTCATTATCAGTATTACAAATGCAAAACTATACCAACAATGAGATTAGAGTTTAACGTCATTCAGGTCAGGGAACAAACAAAACCCAAAGTTTCTTTGTCAGCTGTGTAATCCTTCTCTGTACAAAGTATAGGTTGCTTCAAGTAAATTACTGGATATCTGTTACATATAGATAAAACCTTATAAAAGAAAGGCCTTGTAAAAACAGGCCTCGTTACTTTGGCTAAGCTGACAACTAGCCCAATAAATTCCCATGAGAAAAGAATTATAACAATGAGAATCAGTTTGCATAACAATCTATTCTTGTGAGAAGTTATCTTGCACCTGCAGGGAGGAAAATTCTACCTATGTGAAACATTCACTTCCCAGGAGACAAAAAATATAAACATATCTAGAAAGAGAAAAGTTTGCTAGAATGTACACTAGCCATTACCAAAAAATGAACAGAGTTTCAAGGATTTGCTGACCAATGAGATTCAAATACAGTGCCTTCTGATAATCGTATAAATACGGGCTATGTGAATAAAGGTTCGGCTATTCTGCACGAGGAAACAAGTATCTTTGTCCTCTATTGGGACAGATATCAAATACAAAATATGTTTACCATATGCTTGAGTTCATAGCAAACAGTCTATGCTGTTTATTTTTGCATTCATATAGTCACCTGTAGTGCCCAGACATTGGCCTGGACTCAGTGCAAGTAAAACAGAGGAAAGAGGCTTGTTGATAAATTGAACAAAGATGGGGAGTGACATGAGGGAGAAGTCAGATTTGTGAGTGTGTTCAAAATGGATGAGGCTATGAAAAGAGCAAAAGTACTGTCTGAAAATGCTGAAAGGTACCATAAAGGCTGAAATTGTTCACACTGAGAAGACAAAAGAAATTGAGTCACTTCAGAGAGAAGAAAAGAGGATTGCTGCTCTGCACCTTGGGAAGGAACAGAACCTCTCTGTTCTAATGGGAAAGTTGAGATCACATTTCATGCTGTATATATCTTTTCAAAGGTACAAAATGCAAGCTCAGCCACTAAAGACAAACTACTAAGAACCACTGCAATAAACTGGCTCACTTGAGGCATCTTTTTTATATGAATGGGAATATAAGAGATCAAGAGATTTAAAATTAAGTTGTATGATTTAATCTTGAAAGTATCTGACTTTCCTAGAACAAAAATCTTAATTTTATCACTACCTTGTAAAGTGGTATTTCCTTTCTGCTTTCTCTAGTGTCAGAATCTTTCTCTTAAATTCTATTGTACTTTAACTGTATGTTAAAATCTCTGAATACCATGAATAAGGAGTCAATGATGCTATAAACCATTATCAACAGTAATGCTAGTAATGAGATTGATTTTAAATTTGCAGCAGATGCTGATTTGCGTACTTTCATCCTTATTTCTGTAATCACAATATAAACAAAAAACCCACAAATATTCCTCCCCCTCTTTCACCCTTGCCCCCCCCCAATAAATCTATGTGGGCAGGGACCTTGATCAAAATAGAGAAAATAACATGCTCCTGAAGACAGAGCTACTTCCCAGCAGAGGAATGGGCTGGTTTTGAAGGAGACCTAGGCTCTATTCCTAGATCTTCCAGTGTTCTGATCACCCACAGGAGGAAAGCTATTTTGCATCTTACTGATTCTACTGGTATTTTTATGAAGAACAGTCATCCTATCCAATTTCCTGCGAACACGAGGTTAGTTTTCCTCTTATCTTGCCCAGCTGCTGATAGAAAGGTCTGCTTTATTTTGAAAGACCAAGGTGTCTAAGGAAGGCAGGAGTCTCCCTTGGAATGGAAAATATTACCCCCTTCCCTACAAATTACTATGATTTTGAAATTAAGAGGCTTTCAGGCAAAGATACAAGAAAAGGAATAACAGTTCTTTGCTAGTATGTATATGGATACAAGGCAACAATGGGAGTTACAGCAAACAGAACCAGAAACCCAGTGACAGCCTTCTCTCGGCTGCAGGCACTTTTCCCTTCGGTGTAGTTACGGTCACGGCCGGCAGGGGCGCTGTGGCTCCTGGGGTTGGCAGGGCAGGTGCGATGATTCCCCCACGGCTGCAGGGGGCGCTGTGGAGCAAGTTTTGGCCATCTCTCTCCGCGCAGTAATGGTGGACCTGGGCAGCTGGCAGGAAGGGATGGAGATGGGGCTTCCTTTACAGACTTACAGGGGGCAGCTGATCCCGGTGCCCCCTCTGGATAGTGTTATAAATGAATCTGAATCAAAGTTAATATTAAGCAATTTTATTCCACAATCCCAAAAAACAATTTTAAAGAAACCATGATAAAGGAAAAAAAACCAACTTCAATCAAGGTTGGGTGGAAGGAGGGGAGCAACAGCAAAAGTGCCGTCCACAACCTCCACACCACAGTGGCCGAAGCTGGGGGTTTTTATGGAGTTTTTGTGCCTGGAGGCCAAGTCCATTGTGTCCATGTCCAAGATACATATGCATGTACTTTTTCTTTGGTCGATTTGGTTTTGAAGAGATTTCCAGGAAGAACTTAGTTTTTGTGAATGGATTTCTGGAACTGGATATCAACTGGCGATGATTTCATCAGGTCTCCATGGTGTCCTCCCAGATCAATATCAAGCGCTGATCACCTTGAGAATGGCAGTTCTCCTCCCAAGTTAAGGAGTCTGTCTCCTTCCTGGCCGAGCCCTTTTGATTGCAAATTCTGACTTTATCTGAAAATTATAACATGGAAGACTGGGTGGCAAACCCTGAAACCAGTTTTTTCCACGTAGCCTTTTGCTGAGAAAAAACATATTGGATATATTGGATACACGAATTTTATACATCATATATCTCACAATAGCAAAAAGAGCTGTAGCAGGGACTTCGGAAGCAGCGAGTTGGAATGGCTGGGACGAGCAAAGTCTCGGAATGGCAGATGAGATTTATCAGAAACTCTGCAGCTGTAGCTGAAACTGCAGAGGGGCAAGACAGGGTGTGCGAGTTGCAGTGTAGCAAAGAAACCTCAAAGCAGTGGCAAAAATGGTTGGGGCTGGACAGTGGCCGGCTGGCTTGTGAACGTGGCCGGGAGAGAGAGGCTACTTTGGAAGGGGAGGGGGCTCAAGGATCCCGGGGTTTCCCCTGAGGCACCCAAGCAGATGGTGAAAATACTTTGTTTGGTGAGGTAGGGTGTTAAGGTCCCAGTGGCAACAGCCGCTCTTACAGAAGAAGGCAGCAGAAGACAGAATCCCGCAGTGATGGTGAATTCTTCCTCCAGTGACTGCAGCCTTGTTCCACTCCAAATGCCAAGAGAGCAAGAAGCAGCTAGCAGCTGCCCCAGCCCCTTTTTTTCTCTCAGTATCTCTGCCCCTCTAAGAGAAACCCTCAGATAAGAGGACTGAAGCCAAGTGCCCTCCTCCCCTGAGCTTGGCAACTTCTTTTCTCTCTTAAATACCCAGTCCTTATTGTCTCCTAGCAACACATATGGGAGAAAATTCCCTGAGTGAAAGAAAACAAAAGGAAGGATCCTAAACCTCAGCAAGATCAAAGGAATGACTGCTTATTTAGTTGCTTTTTAGTTGTTGTGAGATATACATTCATAAAACACAACTAGGACTGCTGGGATTTTTCTTATTCTATGATAATATTTTCCCCTAAACACTAAGAAACAGTAAATGATTTTGCTTATTAATTTCTAGTCAGCAGGGGTAAAAATTCATGCAAAGATCTTGAGACACTGAGTTGGGAAGAGCTAAAAAACCCCTAATATGTATTATTCCTTTAGCTAAAATACAGAACATCTAAAACCACATCACTGGAAACGCTGCACCCAGCAGAACACGGCTGAGAAAAGTCACTAACATTTGCCATCATCAAAATAAACAGCTATTTTAAGGAGAATCAGGAAGCATTTTTCCCAATTACAGTACTGTATAATTTAATAGGTCATTAAGGAAAATCCTCACTTTCCTTCTATAGCATCAAATTTATGAAACTGATATATGCATGGGGGGAATATGGTGTATAAATTCG
>VWYP01000748.1:37867-68716 GCA_013400435.1 Pycnonotus jocosus | reverse complement strand
TGTTTTTTAATTTGTGTTGAGTATCGGCTCATAACATCTTCTGTAGAAAACAATGAGGAAAATGTTCCTGTTATTTGTTCACTCTTCTGAGTAGTCTGCTTGAATGCTCTTCCTCCCTGATAGGCAGTAGAACTAGACTTTCTTTTTCTCTTCTTCTTAGCTGTACTCTATTATCATCTCTAACCTCTATGGTTTTAACATTCTCAGAGATCTGTAACTCTTTTCTCTCCTTAACCTTTCTGACTTTATCCTTACATGACTACTTGCCCTATATCTTCATACTCATCTGCAGTAGTATATGATTGCTTCTATTTTGTGAATGACTTTTTGATTTCAGTGCCATCAAATTACTACTGAAACAGTCAAATATACCTCATCTTATGGTTTACTCTTGTCTGTGGGCTAAATTCATTAGCTTTTGTAGTCATAAAACTTTAGAGTGGGTGTCAGTTTACTGTATTCCCTTTTTGCTGCATAATTATTTCCTAAGAGAAATCAAATATTTGAATTACTGAGGTCAGCTTTTCAAAGTTTATTATTTTCCTTTTCAACTCTTTTCCTTACTAAGTACTTCTATAAAAATTACTTTCAGTCTTCAAGTTCTTATGTTTCTCCATTTTTAAATCAGAAAAAAAAACAATTTAGCTGATTTTATCTCTTTATAATTTTCTTCACTCACTGAACTGAAATGTTAAATTACAAAGAATTTCCCATGTTAGGGAACTGAGTATACTGCACTTGCCAAGCTTTACAATTGCTGATCTAAACTGGTCCATCTCCATTTTAAACAGCTTCATGTAAGAAAGTTGTTATAAACCTTACCTTTTAATTTACAACCCAACTGTGCTTACTGTAGGCATTAAATTCTTGTGCCGGTTTCATTCTTCATTCTATTTAGTTTTGTCCTTCGTGTTGCTTGCTTATTCTCTTAAAAATTATTACCTAACATTTTAAGAATATACTGATCTATTTATTCTACTGTATTTTTCAAAAAGAACATTTAAATATTGGTTCCAGCTAGACTCTCAAGATTTGTATCATCTTGTTTCTCTAGAAGTAGATTTGAATCAACAAGAAGATTGGATTCGAGTCTGAAGTTGCATTTCCATTATTAAGGAAGTTTAAGATCTGGGGTTTAAGATTTGGGTTCTTGGTAGTACTTGAATCTTTTGCTACAGTCAAGGTCATCTTCTTGTCATTAAAGTCATTAGTCCACTTGCATTTGCTCCACATTTCCATAGGTGCTGCTGTAATCAAAAGTCTCATAGAATTTATCCACTAACAAATGGAGAGACTTTTAGGGTCATTTCAGATAAAGATTTTCCAATTGTCCGACAATCCTGATGGGAAATGCTACTACATTAATTTCTTGCATTTAATATGTGTGACTGGGGTGAATAGAAAATAAAATTTAACTCATTAGTTTACATAACCAAAGTCACTGCAGGAATAAAAATTCCTATACAGTATTAAGTACTAAATGAAAAAAAGGAAAGAAGTATTTAGCATTTAATTAAAAAATAGAAGTAACAACATTCTTACATTTTACATTTAAATTTACATTTTAATTCAACTGCTTTAGTTTGCACTAAAGTTGCATTTGTGGGAAGAATACATCAGCATTCTCTTTCACACCAGCTGAAAAAAACCTCAACAACCAAGTTATTTTTTCTATCAAGCAGCTTAGCACAAAAAACCAAATACATAAATATTGGGCAATATGCCATTATTGTATTTACTACAACCTGAAAATTACTCTACTCTGCTCAAGCATAAACACTTAATATCCACCGTCAGTTTTGAACTTTTAAATGCCATTTACTATTTTGCATTTTGGAAAATAGTCATTAGTGGCATGAGAATCAAACTTAAGATGTTTTCCAGACAAGATTTGCACCTTTAGTAATGGTTTATAATTATTGTTGTTTCCTGAGTAATTTCTAGAAAGTGGTGGGTTGTCTAAAATGTATATGATTTGCCCACAAGAAAGTGTTTCTGGGAAATCCAGCGAAAAAAACATAGCGAGGAAAATTTAAGCTGATTTTTTCAGCCCATGGGACTTCAACTTTTCTTGCTGAGACGAAATGACTACACAAGAATACCTTCTCTTTATCAGTTCAGTGTTGGTCCATACTGCCTCGCATTCTGAGCTCCAGATTCCTTCAGAGTGAGAAAAAACTGTCAGGACCTTAATGCCAGCCCAAGTCTTTAAGGTGCACTGCCTGGAACAGGCCTAAGTAAAGCCAGCTGTTCAGCCCAAAATAGCAGAGATTTTTAGTTTTGAAGTCTTGTACTGGGCACAAAGGGCAGAGTCAGAGGAGATTGAAGGGACTGAGCACAATGTGGGGCAAGAAGAAGGGGTGTTTAGACAGTGCATGTCTCTGTTTCTCAGTACATGAGTCAGTAATTAAAAGCCAGTGTTGACTTGTTATATTAAATTAAGGAAAATTTCCCAACTCAAGACCTTTCTTAACAGCAGCAAAACTGTGAGTTCACACTACATTTAGGCCAAATCAAAAAGACAAATAGAAAAAAAGTGTGGTCATGAGACAACATGCTTGAGCCTGGCTGTATCGTCCTCTGGCAGTGTAGTTGGAGGGTTAGTGTTCTAAAGCTGTGACACAGACTAATCAGAGACCATTACGAACCATGGATTAGTAGTGGTTAGTATTAGTACGCTATATTCACTGGTGCCTGTTTTCCTGAGCGGCTATCAAAGACAAAATGATAGTGTAACTTTTAGAAGAATTGCCATTTACAGTAGCATTTGGGGAAAGTACAGCATTAATTTTCATGCTAAGCCAAGGAGAAGTGATGAATACTTTTTCTGTCTTGCTTCCATGAGAAGCCATGGTGCTGTTCATTAGCTCTAATGCGGCATTACTACCAGCTAGTCACACTAGTGCTAGCATTGGTAGATTTGCAGGTGCTGAGATGTGATCACAGATGTAAAACCAAATATTTTACTTTCCTCACTCTGCATACTCAGTATTTTTTGAAGTAACATTGAAACACACATCTCCATGTCTCTTCCGATGTGATGGGATTTTAATGGTCCATTACATGGGCCCATAGAGATGGTTATTATTTCAGTAGAATTTATAGCATGTTCCAAGTACCTTTAGAATGATAAAAAGAAGTTGAACACAGTTTTCAAGACTGAGATATCTCTAAACCACTTACTACATCACTTGAAAAATTGCAATTTTTTTCCATTTCAGCATCCCTCTAATGTTGAGATGTATGAAAGCTAAGAAAAAATATGAAGAGAACCCAATCATTTTCATCAACTCTCAGCAATTGTATGTCTTCAGCATCAGGAATTAAATGAAGGCTGTTGATTGTCTTAATATAGTTTATTTTGAATATGTGTAGAGTTAAAACTAAGCCATACTACATTTAATGTTTCAGGGAAGTAAGGGGTCCAGGCTAAAGTCCTAGAGACCCTTTGGGGTTGGTTTGTTGCTAGCTCTACTTCAAGTACTATGGCTAAACAGCATTGCTAACTAATAAATGTTTTCACAAAATTAAATGAAATGTGGGTCCTACCCCAAATCTTGGTAAGACATTATCAAACGCGGCACTATCAAAACAGAGGCAAGGGCTGAGCAGATGGAGCAATCACACCACTAATTCTGTAGTACACTCCTGTTTCACGACTGAAACTAATGTGCAGTATACTTTAGGAGAACATGTTCATTTCTCCTCATGGGAAATACTTAGTCTTCCTATCTGAAGCAGAACATCTTGTTCTCAGCCGACGTCTTGTTCAACAATTATGGAATTAAAGAGCATCTCACTGTTTCCTCAGGATAAATGGAAACAAAATAACTTGTGCCTTTATTGGTATTCTATGAGTTCTATCCCAGGAGCCAAGCTAAGGGTGAGCACACAGTTGTGAAGAGAGTGAAGAGACAGTTGAGGTATTTCCTGATATTTGACTGCTTGGCTTTCAGCACTAGTATTGACCCTTAAATGCAATTTTGTTTATAATATTAAGAAATTGGACTATTTAACTTGCCTATGTGTCTATTAGCTGTCTTTTAGAGGCTGAGAATCAAATCAAAAGCAAACTCCTTTTATTAGTTTTTCCTCTTTTCTCTCTAGATGCTATAGCTTTCCTGTTTCTTTTATATGTCAATTGTTTCCTTCAGTGTTCTTTAACTTCCTTCTGGCATCTGAATTCTGGTGGCTTAAAATTTAAGAGCTTTTTTTCTTATCATCGTTTGTCCATTACTTCTTAGCTGCAAGTGTAGGTAACTATTTCATTGTATGTGATATTTCATTTCTTTCCCTGAGTAACAAGTGTTGAGTTGAGGTCATTGATGATACTAGATTTGCTGCACATGTCAATGTTGCATTCCAATCCTAATTTCAAGTATCCTTTTCATATAACAAGTGTTTTAGTGAAATGTATTTATGTCACTTTTTTATTTTTCTAGGAATACATCTCACTAATTCTTTTACATCTATTGCTATATAGAATGAATATTACTGAAAAATATGGAAGAAGATACTACAATATATATATTTAATATAGGTTTATGTGGTCGAAAGTATCATGTTTCCAAAAGTAAATAGCCCTACATACATGCATACCTACATACATACATACACATTTATGATCCACTGCTAAACTGAATATATTAATCTTGTGAGTCAAGGCCAGCTAAAGCTTGTTTTCTTAACTGTATAGTATCGTATTTAAAAAATCTCACATTGATATTTAGCGCATCTAATGTTTTTCTGTTACAGATTATTATCAGAAAATTTTCTCTGTATATTTGGAAAAATGTTATGATTTTCCTTCTGGAAAAAGTAATTTCACTGTCTCTTGTGACAGTCTGTTCAGATTAAGTCAAGTTTATATAATATTAAAAATATTTTTTCCCCTTTCTCACCCATATTCCTTCAATACTTCCTGCCAACATCACCCAATATTCCCATGTGGAGCTAGGTTCTTGCCAGACCATGGAGACATAGTGAGGGTTCACTGAGAAGAAATGTTTGTTGCCACAAGGCCTCTGTGTGAAGAGGAGGTCGAAACAAACCCTTTTTCTCCAAGAGACCTCTATGGAGCTGAATTCCTCCCAGCCCATAAGATGCTGACAGAGACAGACATTTTTGATTTCTTTCTTTCAAAGCAACTTTCATGCAGGCAAGAGGCTATCAGACTTTAGTGAAGGAAGTGAAGGGGAAAAAACCAGCTCCACCAGGAAAGACTAGATCAATACCTGACTCCAAAACTGCTTGTCATGTAGAAATTAGATAGGCAACACAGCCTATGTGTAAGGCAAACACAACAAAGGCATTATCTAGAGGGAAAAAAAGAAAAATCTTTCACAGTAAGAAAACTTTCTTTGCAATTTTATGCCTGGATTCAGTAAGCTAGCTAGAATATCCCAGCGAAACAATACCAGCACAAACAGATTACAACACAGTCCCTGTATACATCTTAGCAGAATTCAATTTTGTATTATCCTGTCATAAAATACAGTAAATGTTTCTGTGAGCCATACTGATATTTTTTGCAAAGTAGATTATTAAGTGCAATGTTCCAATATCCTAATTGCAAATGGTGGGAGTTGAATTATGCAAGATTCTTCTACTGTATTGGCAATTTCTCAGTGACATTTTACAAATTTTTGTTTGGATGCCTTTTGTTGAGTTACATTAGTATTTTATAAGAAAGATAAATTGTACAGACCCTGATAATAATGCTAGTCTCTAAAATTACTGAAAAGATCACAATCTGTTTCAGCATCCTTTGTAAGAAAGTTGGACAATCATGTGCTGTGGCTTTGAATTATGGATGAAGAATATATTCAATTCTTTTGATATGGTAGTTATAATAGACAGCATTTTGATATCTTTTCACTAAAAATTTGCAAAACATCCAACATACAATATTTCTAACTAAACACTAACTTTGAAAGCACTGAAAACAAGGGCTTTTTAACTTGCATTCAGTCTTCTATTTTTGATAAGTGTATATGCATATATATAACTCATATGTGATATGTATATATATGCATAATTTAATGCATATGTACATATTTAGCTACACAAGATTTAAATTTAAAAATAAACTTAAAACTAAACCTCTCTTTAAACAAAGTAAAAGTTAAAAAGAAAAACTCTTGGGTTTGCTTTACAGAAACCCACCTAGTCATCCTATTGTGTGTTAGCTTGACCATGACCTATCAATTCCACCAGCAACTCTAATGGATAGTGATTCTTTCATTTTCTGTAGAAAAAAAAATCTATAAACTTGCAAATTCAGTATTTTGTTTTGGTTCATATGCTTGGAAGGAGCCTTAAGGGTTTCATCCCACAAAATGTTGGCACCTAACTACTTTTGAGGGCAATATTATGCTCCAGAATAGTGTTGAAGTCCTGAAGGTTACAATAAGAGCCTGCATACCCTGTAACTGCCACGACCTTTCAAATTCCACAGATATTTCCCCTGTGAAGCTTAGAGCTTCTGATTGCTTGCAGTGCTCTGACCCCTGATCAACATAACTTTCCAACAGAAGGATTTAACAAAGACAAAAAGCTCAAGTTTTGAAGGTGGTAATAGGTGAAGAAGGATTTTTTCCTTCCAGATATATCTGGCATCTTTGTTTGTTTATGTTAGTTTCATCTGTTATTTGAGGTGCAGCTGGTAGTATCTGAGAATTTTCCCTTAATAAATCCATTCAGAGTTGTAGCATGCTGACCACTGCCTTTGATCTCCCCTACTTCCTCTTAAGGATGTTTATATTCCCATTCTGTGAACTTCTGGCCTGTAAATCTAAGTTTTCTAAGATAGGAGAAGTGTTTCTGACCCACAGAGAATGTGAAGCTGTTTATGGATTCTTTTGGATATCATGCCTCCTGTATGGTTGTAAAGCATTATTAGGTCAACAACTTAGAAGATTCCTTTAAAACCTTGGTTACCCTGAAATTGGGAAGCAGAGTAAAGTGTCTTGACCTGGTTGACACAGATTATGTGTAGGCAAAAACTGTTGAACTCAGTTTTCCCAAAACAAGTATCAGCTCTGATAGTTTGCTGCTTTGTTATTAAAAGAAAGCCTATCTAATAAAAATACTCATATTTGAGAGTCATATTTTCTTTAATGTAAACACATGAGAGATTTTCAGGTTATATATAAAAATGACATCTCCTCCTTTTCCTTAGAGAAATTGGTCAAGAAGCCTTTAATTTTTTCCTGTTATTAGTTCCAAAATTTTGATTATATTGGCATCTTTTTCCATCAATTATTTATCTCTTGGCTTTAAATATTCAACTAAAATGGATACTAGTCCACTGTAAAGTCCTAACATGAAGCTCTGTGATGGCATAATAGGACTTATGCAAAAAATATATAAGTCGTCTTTACTTAACAATGAGATCATTTTTGACTTAAAATTTCCATCAATCATAGCATTTCTTTCATTACTTTATTGAATTTAATAATGCAATTGTAAAGCTGTCTCACAATGGTAGTGAAATCTATCTATAATCAGTAAGCATTTAGTATTTTGACTTTCTAAATATATAAATATACATAGGAATTAAGAATTAGTGGAAAGCTGTTAGGTCATTATGTTGTTCACTGGGAACTACAAGACTCTACATGATTCTCATTAAGTAAAATATCTGCAATGATAATATATTATTGTGTCATCTGCTTAAGAAATTGGTATAAATTAGCACTTTAATATCTGGTCTAATATTAATCACTACAATATAAACTATGGGCAAATCATGTATATCAGGATTAATGGATTTTCCAAGCTTGTCTGAAATTAAATTTGAAAGTACTCCAAAAGAGTATTTTACTGAAAAGTCTCCATAACACAGGTCTGCATTGTGATATCCAGTCATAGCCACAGGATCCAGCTTGATGTTGACACACAGGGATACCATCTCTCTGTGCCTCTGAGACCTCTAGGGGAAGTACATATTTGTAGGCCAGAATTATAGGTATACCCCAGTCCACGGGCTCCCCACATTTGGACAAGAAAGGCAATATGGCAGTGGCTTGCACTGTGGCTTACTTGCTTGTTCTCTATATAAATTGAGCAAATTACTGACTACTGGGACCAGACATGTTCCCAAACTTGAGAAATCACTCTTTCCTTCAGGCTAAACAATCTCAACTCCATCACCACCTCCTCATCAGACTTGTGCTACAGACCCTTTGCCAATATCATTGTCCTTTGATGGACATGCTTTTCCACCTCAGTGTCTTTGTTGTAGCGAGAAGCCCAAACTGGAGTTAAAAGAATCCCAACCTGTTCCTGTAGAGGCTGAAAAATCTAAATGACTGCCCTCTGTGGCACATGTTGTGCAACTTCCACAGGCCATTCGGTGTGTGTGGTGTTTGCCAGCTCCTTTTCTTCCCCTCCTTTCTCCTTCTTCCCTATTCTGCTCAAGATAAACTGTGCTTTTGCTGTGCCAGGAGAGCAGCCCTGCAGCGTGAGGACAGCATCACCAACTCACCATGTGACACGGGCCCTGAGCCAGTCTCACAGAGCAAGCTGGCAATGTGGGATGTGCCTGGTGCCAAGCCTCCCAAGGAGCCAGTCCTCTCAGCAAAGTGGGATTTTGCAGAGCAGTATCCTTCAGCAGGTCTCCTTGCTGGGGACAGAGCTGCCCCTCCATCTTCTCTCTTATATGAACTGCCTGAGAGGGAAAATCCACTGAGAGGATGGCAGTACTGTTCTAAGTGTCTGATATTACATGGGGATCTAACTAATAAGCAAAGATCAGTTTTCCAAAGCTTTTCTGGAGCAAGGAATAGTCAAGGTTGTGAGGAAGGGAGCATGGTGGAAAGATGCATGCCAGATGTCAGTTGCTAAAAAGTGTGTAGATGGATGGCACTGCAGAATGCTATAGCTGTTCACTTAGCTCTAAGTATTGACTTTGAAAAAAAATTATTAAGGAAAGCTTTTGGTGCAAATGTCTCAAAGAGGGTGTCCTGTAAAAGAGATCCAATCATAGATAGCTTTGAGCTAAATCTTTGGGCTACTATCTGAGGACAGCATGGAAGGGAAAAGTCTTCAAAAGCAAAATGAACTGCTTACAAATAGAAAAGTGCCAAGAACTTTTATTTGAAGCCTAATCAACTATTCAAAAATGGCTCATAAGTAGCCAATAAAAATTTATATTTTGCATAATATACCCTTTTGTCAAGGGATGCATTAAATGTCCAGCTGGTTCAGGCAACAAAAAAAAATTTACTTAGTTTGGAATATATTCATACTTCAAGTTTAACAGAAAGCAATGTAAGAGAATACAAAGAAAATATTTTTTACCTAGCTGCTTCACTTTCCTTCTGAAGTGGTAACGTAAAAATGGTGCATTTGTCATTTTCTTGAGCACCTAGTGTTTGTATGTGAAAGAATTTTAGTCAAATAGGGCAAAAGATTATAAGAAACACTTTCTTTTATGAGTTTTTGAAAACCAAGATTGCTTTCAAACTATTATAAACTTTTTTTTCCTCTCTTTCAACCAAAATTACAACCTGTAAGCTTTCAACACTTTTTCCAGAGGTTGATAAAATATTAAAAAGGAATTCATTAATCTTTTATATGAGTTGTACTTTATTCTTAGTATGTCCTCACATGGTTATAGATTTCTTACAATCTACTAAAGTCAATAAATTGAAAGAACATTTTCAATTTCTAGAAGTTCAGTTCAAAAGCCTTTATGCACTAGGACTGAAAAGCTTTTGGTCTATTTAAACTGTGTATCATTATTATGACACAAATATATCACTAAGTAAAGCATCAAATTAAATTATTTTTATAATGTTACAATTTAGCCATATCAATAGCTCTAAAATTGTAACACACATGAAAATTCTCCTATTCTGTCAATAGTACTTTTAAATTTAATTTACCTGTCTTTATTCTGACAAAACTATTTTCACATTTATTTTATAAAGACTGCTAAAAAACCCCATGAAAACAATTTATAGACAAAGGAAGCTGAATTTTAAGTGCTATCATTCAGTAAAAGAATTTTCAGTGACATTTTGTCAATGTAAATATGTTTACTACTTCAATTGATGTGACTGAGAGCTTTTCTTTAATAATCAAATGTAAAATATTAGAATACCTTTACAGTTACACTGTAAAGTGTGAAAGTGTGAAAACCATTTTAGATATTCAGTAATACTAAATTAGTTTCCCTTCAGATATTATATCATAAGTACTGAGAAGTATCTGAATTGTCTTATAATATGTTCTTTCATATTGATTTTTTTAAATTAATTACTATCATATCTAAATAGATACTATGATACTATATTATGCAACTTTGTAAGGGAAGAATATGCAGCTGGACCACTCTGCCATTATATAGTTTAAAAACTCATAATTATATGCAGAGCATATACTTCTTCCATGCTGGATATGAATTTGCTTTTATTTTTTATGGGGGTAAGCTATCACCCAAAGGCTTATTTTGACACTTTGCTTACCATGAATTCAAGACTTATCAACTCTTGGTTTTGTTTCTGTTCTACTCCCAGCCTTAGTAGAGCATTATTAGTTGTCATACTGATTCCAGTGTAAGTGGAATTAAGTAAACCCTGAATGCATTTCTGTCATTCTATGTTAAATGTTATTTAGATGTTCTTTCCCTCTTCCTTCCCTCTGCCATTCTTTTCAGTATGTACAGATGTTTAGGAAACAAACAAACAAACAAAAAAATCAAAATAGTTAGATGCTGTATTTATCCATTAGATTTTAGCCTTCCATTACTGCAGATTATGTTTATGTTGGGTTTTTTTCCCTTTTTACAGTATGCATGAAAAAATTGTTATATCTCCTTTGTTGTTCAATAAGTGCAAATTGCAATTGGGTAGTATTGTTATATTTTTAGTTTTTATACAGTTCTATTTTAATACATTTTAAAACTAGGGGAAAGCAACACATTCATGTGGTGAGAGAGAATTAAAAATCACTTGTGGGACCAACCTGTTTTTCCATGGTTTTTCTGGCCATGTAGAACTTTTCCCAGCATAAACATGTCGTGGTGTGGGTTGCTTATACGTGTGTAGGTGCATGGCACTGCAGAATCCCACAGATGTTCACTTGGCTCTAAGTATTGATTTGGAAAAAAATATTATTAAGTCTATTAAAGATTTTTCCTTTGGAAATGTTTAAGGGTTCAGATTGGGTTTGTAGTGGTTTCTGATCTTTATAGTCACTCCACTTCCCGGGAAGGTACTTCTGACATTTACACAAGATCAACACTGGAATAACTTGGTTAGTCTTCCAGAAGCAATCATTTCTCCTTCCCCAGTAAACAAGAAAGAGCAGTTTGTTCTATAAACCTAGCTACTGAATGATTAGATAGATAGATAGATCGATAAATATCTTGTTTGCATTTCTGCTGAAATGGGGAAAGAAAACCACCAGGTCAGTGGTTTGACCTGAACACATATATGAAAATCTTCTTTACTATTTGAATGCAGTATGCAATAACAATTACTAGAAATGGATCTTACTAAATGAGTAGCATAGATGATTGAAAAGATTAAATGGCTTCTGACAGACACTGGCTGTTCAGGAAGAAAGGTGCACTTCTTTTGCAGTATAAAACCACGGAATGGCTGTGTAAAACATAATAATATCAAAAATAAAATTAAAGAAGAAAAAAAAAGAGCTTTTGCAGACAGGTATTAAAAGTTATATTTAAGTAAAAATGGAAGGTAAAAGTAAAGTTTTAAAAACTCCAAGTGTATCTTTTAATATTTTATTAAATTCTAATCATGAGTCTTTTATATACGTGTGTTAGCAAGCATTTATTTATTCACAGATGCAAGAGGAATAATACCTAAAATTATCATATGTACCAGTTTTGAAGTTCAGGAGAATTGGAGTTTGTGTTATGTTAATTCTTTAAACCATTCAGGTAAAGCTTTAAATATTCTAGCCCATCTTGCAGACATGAAAACTTTTCTGTTGCTGTGAAAAAAATCAAAGCTGATATTGGCTGCTAAATTTAAAGAAAAAATATGTCTAAAATAATATATATTTTTACTTCTTTATGTTATTTTCCTAGACTTGTACATATTCATAGATTTCACTAGGCAAATTGAATTTAACATTTTCAGGAAAGCTTACAGAAATTCCTGTAGCAGTTATACTTGATCTCTCTGGAGAATGTCCTCCTCTTTACACTTCAGAAACTGCCTTTACTAGAAGAGATGAGCCCTTTTCTATCCCCTGCTTTTCTTCCTTAAATCCTTAGGAAGCCCTCGAGATTCATGCTGGACACAGGAGCAGTGACTGCCTAGTACAGACACTGGCTGACTTGGCACAGTGCCCCTAACATCCAGCAGAGCTTTGCTCTAGGAATGGTGCAGGTTCAATGGATGGCTTCAGAGCAGCTGCCAGCATTCATTTCTGGAGATGTGTGCCATGCAAAAGCCTTTTGTTAGGTTTCAAGGTATTGAAGAGAAAGTACTGGAAGAATGTGGCACAGGCATAGGCTTGCCTATCATCCATGGGGAGTACTAGAAAGAGAAAAATCTGCTTTACAATTATGTAGTAGATTAGAAAGAACATTGGTGTGAACTCCCTTCCAGTACTGTTCTAGGATGCCATTATATGTCAATCATAAGCTACTGCCCTTAGCACAAAGAAATATGGGGATAATATATTATGGATATGCAACATATGAAAATCGAAGGCATTTGAAAAATTACTTAAGAATCATTTCCAGGCAGGATTCTGAGTCACTATTTTCAGTAGCTTATACACATCAAATAAGAATCAGCAACAGATTTGATCTGTAACTGGAGAGAAATTAAGAAACAGCATTCACAGTTTACCTTTGTTTTCTTTGTCTATTGATATGAAAAATTACTCTGGAGGAGGGAAATCTAAACTGAAGAAAAATTTCTGAGAGAGCAGAAAAAGGTGATTTCAATTTCAGTAGACCTGTGGCAATTTGCATAAACCAAGTATCTTTCTTTCAGCCCTCTCAAGTAAAAAAAAAAAAAAAGGTGGGGGGCAGTATAATTTTTGCCTATTCACTATTTGATCAGTTTGACTTGTGTTGTTCCTACTCCTCTATCACAAGTAGATCTTCAGTAAAAAGTTACTTCTTTGTGAGACTAGAGCCAGGAGCTAGAATTGTTATTATCTGAGGAGATAATATAGTGGAAGCAATGCAATATATGAACACTAAACATTAAAATGAAATCATATATTAATTATTTTTCAGTGACTAGGATTAGACTTCTGCAGATTTGGATTTTTTTGAGCTTTTTTCCTCTTTGTTTCGTAGCGTGAACTTGCTCATCTTCATGATAAATGGCTAGACATGAGGCTATTACTAGCTGACACTGTAAGAATCTTTACTCCCTACAATGCTTAGTGCTGAGATGATTTTCATTGCTGGATGCCTGAGGATGCATATGATTTGGACATGAGTTCTGCTTTTCCAAATTGTGCTTTGATTTTTTTTTTCCTTTTGGCAGTTTTACATGCTCTCTTTGTTGTAGCATTTTTATTATTGTTATTATTATTATCATTATCATCATCATCATCCATAATTTAACAGCTCTCCTTTATAGCTGTGTTAATGTCCCCACAGTCTAAGCAAATACACCATTGACCATCATTTATGTCTCCAGTAATAAAAGAATTTATCACTTCAGCAATTTTCTTGGCTATTTGTAAAGGGGGGTTTATGCTATCTACTCAGGTTTCATTTTGTTCTGAAGACCATGGGGTGCTTTAGTATGTGGAGGAATCACAGAAGCAATCTATCTGTCTACTCAAATTTTGTATTTAACAGGTAACCTCACTAAGGATTTAATGGCAAAGGACAGGCTGAATCATTTATCTTAGTACTGCATCCCTGTGCTGTTTTCATGCCAACATAGGAAAGTTCTAAAACCATTATTTTAAGTGAGACTGTAATTTCTCATTTCAGCAGGGGATAAAAATTTCCTGTTTGATTTTAGCAGCAGAATTGTAGTGGTGCTAATGAGTAGGAAACTATATGTTGTAACATTGTTTCAGGTTACAGGATTAACAGTTTGCCAAAGATACTGTGTTCTTTACTCACTTGCGGCTAAATCTGTTGGCTCCTGAACCAATATCCTTTCCCTTCCCTTCCCTTCCCTTCCCTTCCCTTCCCTTCCCTTCCCTTCCCTTCCCACTCCACTCTCCAGGTATCCTTTTTAGAGTATTTTCTTCTGCAATGTGCAGAACAGCTGCTGGGACAATAAGAAATATGTTCTCATATTCCTAATGTGCCACTTATTGTAGCACTCTCCCCCTTTTATAGTTGTTCAATAATGCTTTTGGAATTAGGGTAATCTGATTTACTTTTGATGAAAACATTACTGATTCATCAGAGATTCACAGCCAGATTTTCAGCTGCCTATATTCATTCAAATAAGGCATCTTAAGAAATAGCACACTTCAAGCTGTGATTTGCCTTCCTTCTATCTTTGCACTTCTTATTTCCTCCCAGACATGAATTTTGAACCACTCTTGAGGGTGTGCTGTGAGGATGTGGGTTCACCTGAACATTGGTAACACTGACTATTAACTATCAGGTTCTTAAATACAGATGACTGAATATCATCTGCATTTTAATTGTTTTATAGATAATAGAATAGCTTTCCCATTGATCTAAACTCATAATAATTATCATAGCAATTCCTAATAAAGTTGGTGAGATTTGAAAAGTGTATTTTCATTTCTTGTCTTTCAGTTTCTGACCTGGACCTCTGAATGGTAAGGCAGTCTACTAGGAGAGTTTTCATGTCTTTCTTATAAGCTGTTGTGAGATGACTTTGCACTGAAGTTTTCAGTTCCTGCATCTGGTGACACAAATGAAACGTTGTAAGTGTTTTTTAATACTTTTTTCATATTTAATTTTAATATTTAATACTAGGTAATGCAGTTGTAGCTTTAGTTCTCTACCAGTGTCAGAGATTACAACCTGGATATTTCAGATTAGACACCTGGGCAAGAAAAATCTACTGGAAGGGCAGGGCAGCACTGGAACGGGGTACCCAAGAAGGGTGTGGAATGTCCTTGGAGATTTTCAAACCTTGGCTAAACAAGGCCACAATTGATGTTTTCTAGTGTTGGCTATAGCCCCATTCCATGTAGGAATCGACCTGTGTGAACTCCATTGACCACCCCTTCAAACAGCACTTCGGTTTTGGAAGTGGAAATGCTGTGACTCCATAAGACATTCACATTCATACACACCATCACCAGGGCTGTATATGAGGATAACCTTCCTGGAGAATTAGTGTCTTTGGACTTGTCAGTTTTCAGCAGCTATTAACCAATTAACCAATATCCTGTGATTAAAAGAGATGCGGATGAAGCTGCATCTCTTATGTAGTTGACCCAGTACAGAGAAGTGTAGCACAAACCAGAGCCTCATTTTCACAGCTTGTTTTAATCTGATAAGGAGTTGCACCAGTGTTTGCTCTGGACTTTCTGCAAATAACATAGCTGTGTCCTTGTGACCTGAGTCACACAGAACAGTCTAGGCAGGACAAACAAGGAACTAAACCTAGGGATTGCTCAGCCAGTTTTTTAACCTCGTATATCACTATTATCCTTAAATGATGATTCGTGGTCAGCCTTTGTAACTGGCATGTATTACTTGAATTATAACTATTTTTTCTATGTAAATTCATTGTTTCCTCTCTGCCCTAAGCAAATTTGTTTTTCCTGCTACACCTCAGCATAACTAATAAAGTTATTACAGAGCACAGTACAGTCCTTCTGTTCTTATATTTTCATATTTCACTAATGAAGACAGACTCACCAACAAAATTATTTGAACTCTATGGTGTCCACAAATGCCTTTACCACAGTCAATGGTCTTTGATGAGGTTCATCAGTGAATGTAGAAAAAGAATCATTTTCTTTTTATATTTTTTGTACTGTTGATAAATCAAAACTGTTGATAGGCTAAACTTGAAATACTTCTTACATAAATCTGCAGCAAAGGGAATGTTTGTTACTTTATAAAATGACTGTATCAAATGAAGTGCTTAGGTAGGGTTAAAAAAACCCACCTTAAAAATAGCATTCGTCATACTTTTCTCTTAATGGATATGCCATCATACTTGTGTATGCTAATGTTGTTTCTGCTGCTCAAATAAAGCACTCCATGCAGTGTTTCAGCTAACAGTGAGCAAGCTCATTACTTTACTATGACATCTCTATTGTAGTTTGCATTTTACCTCCTGTTTGATACAGATAAATTCTTCAGCTGTGCCACATTTTTCCTTAAGATTGGGCAGATCAGTGAGGGCCATAAAATATTAGTCATAAAAGCTTAGAGAATTAGATATCTGTGCCTGTAGGTTTGTCCTGTTGGCAAATCTTTCTCAGTCTAAACTATTTCTCTTCTTTTAACTCCATCAGAAATAATGCACTGTAAAAAGTATTATGTTTGTTCAGACTAAAATATATGTGGTTTTTCAGACGAGAAAAGGAGTGTGATTTTTTTATTCAATGCTCCAAGTTTATTTAAGAATTTTATACAGTTTTTAGTAGTTTTGTCATCAAAAGCAAACCTGATTGTCAGTATGCTATTTTCTTTTATTTCTCCAACTATGACACTATCCTGCAGGTCACATGGAGAAAGGACAGTAGTATGGAGAAAGAAAGTTATAGCTTCCTGTGTAAACTTGTGCCACTACAGGGAAAAAAAATACTTAACCAGGTAGTTGCCATGGTGGGTATGATGTATGTTACAGGAGAAGATGTTGAGAGACCTCGAGTTTTTGACTAGACCCTGTTATTTGAGGATTGAAGAGAAATGGGGAGTGATCTTTCCCTCTTCCTTTTCAATACATTTTTAACCTATGTTTTTGGGCTTGCTTACATTAAGCTAAATGGTATCAAAACTTCTGTCCCAAAGGTGGAGGGTTGAGTGGACCTTTTCTTTGGTTGAGAGATATTTTCTTTTATCTTCCTTGTTGCACTGACTTGTATTGGTTTATTTCTTCTTTAGCTAACTGCTATTAACATGGATTAGTTAAACAGAAATAAATCTAAGGCTGAAGAGGCAGCCATTTCTTTCAAATTAATGTTAGCCTGTGCTGGGTGGATTTTAATGAATTATCCATAAAGCAGCATAAATGGAAATGGGTATCCTTGACTCTGCAATGAAAAATAAAGGTAATTACACAAGAACAGGTTATGCTAAAAGTCCTTGAATGACAATAAGCTGTCTCTAATTATTAGTCTGTGACAATGTGGATTTTTACATCCTTGGAAAATTAATTGTATAGCACTTAGGAAGATTTTGCATTTTTCTTCCTACTTGGATCATGTTGCTTGCCATGCATTTGTTTATTTCCATTTTCCTTTGCTTACTACTGTGATAGAATTCAATCAACCTGCTTCAATTACTATTTGGAGAAAATGGCTCTAAATTTCTAGATTTCTAAAAAGCTACAGCAATATCTAAAGACAGGAGTCATCTTACCTAACTTTACTCTTGAAAAACTAGAGTACATGGAACAAATTTACCTATTCAGAGCACCTTTCTGAAACAGCTATCTTAGCATACATTTGATTACCCTATAATCAGTACCTGTATAAGCAGCATGGTTTATATGCCTAATGCTTAGGTGACTAAAATCAGAGAATGAATTCTTTCCTAATGGTTGAAAGTGTTGCTGTTTCTGCTCACAGTACTATCAACCAGCTTCAAGGTACTGCCTTCATAGTTCAAAGTGTGAGAGACAGTGACATAATAATTAATTATTGGTTTTATGCCTTGTGTAGGCCTGGTACTACATTGGTTATTCCAGTCTGTCTTTTTGATTAACCTATGAAAACTTTTCCCATCAAAATTCCCTGTTAAATGTATAAATCCCCCAACAATGGAGACTTAAATCTCATGATCTCTGTCCCAGACTCCCTCAAATCCACTATCCAATATGGTGTCCACTCTGTCCATTTCTGTAGGTCCTTGTAAATCAGGAATTTGATAGTCCTTCAGTCCCTGAGGTAAACCCAGGAGGTCCCAAATTTGATGAGGTTTCTGGGCTCTGCATACATTTTGCTTACTGTGAGTACCCTCCCATGTGTGCTGTTGATGGTTTGCTTAGAATACTTCCAAAAGTCAAAAGGAGTGAGGAGTTTCTGGTGAGACATAAGCAGGACAGTCTGGCACTTTACTGGAAATCCCATTGTTGTGGAACATTTTTAACATTTTACATTCCAGTCCTAATGAGAATGATTTTCTCAATATACTAGAAAAGTAATGTAAATTTCATGCCTTGCTGCTTTCTAGAAGACACTCATAATATTCCTCTTGAGGTGACCAGAAACCCTGTCGTACAGAACAGTTCTGCCCTGTGCCCAATGTGCTTAGCAGATCAGAGCTAAGGAGACAGTGACAGGTGAGAATACAGATCTGTGGTATATAATTGGTGTCACCCCTACCAAAGTCTCATTTTTTTCAACCTTGTCTTTCATCTATTAAAAATAAAGAAAAAAGGGAAAAAAGCTTTCTTTTAGTCCAGAGTAGAATGAAACACCAAGTTATACGTTTCACAAGCACAAGAAAAATCAAGCAGTTTACTCTGTCATGTTGGCCTTTTGCATAGTGTTAAATTAAATCACACATTGCTCAGACTTTCTAATTAACAGTATGCTATGTGGAGAAAGCCTTTCAGTAATTAACCTTTCAGTTAATCAAAGCACATTTTCTGCTTCTCTCCATCTTAAATCTATTTCATGTTTTTTTCTCCCTTTATTTCTTATCATTTACTTTGCAGTCTAGATCTTGCCTTTGAACTACTAAGATCAAGTCCCTGATTCACAGCTATCAAAATTTTGAGCTACACCATAAGACTACAGAGAAGGGTAAAGCTTATTTTAATTCTAATAATTCTGAATTAAAATATCAGTTCTAGAATGATAGAAAAATAACTCCCATGAGCTCTTTTTCTTGGTTGAAATCATATACACTTATAAAGAAGTTCCCCTTTTCATTCAAAATGAGCAGTTATTCATTTTATGAATGTAGAATTCTTTTGGTAAAGGGAGACATAATTGTTACTTTTGTATACAATAGAACTTCATCAAACTGAAAAATGAGCTCACATATCACCTGCAGGTTTTCTCTTCATTTTCCACAATGTTTCAAATTCTTAAACATTTCTTAGGTAGCAATTTTTTGTCACTGTAGCCTATAAAAATATGGAGTAATTTATAAAGAAAATGCAGTACAAATAGGCTTACAAGCCAACATATACAGATTTGAAAGTATAAGGAGGTCAAGTAAAATACTCTGAAAGATTTATTGCTTAATAAAATAATTTTAAAAGGTGCAGGCTCTTTGAAAAATATAGTTTTCCCCAGCAAAGAGCAATTTATTTTTTTCTCTCTCTTGTATCCACTTGAGGAAGTAGAAAAATGTATTTCAACTTGACTACATGGAAGAGAGTAATTGCCATATGGCCAGCCTAAGTGATCTGCTAGTTGATGTTTTATCAATATTTTTGCTGAATTAATTAATTATTACCTCACACATGTATGTTTCCATATTTTTAACTTACATAAACTTAGAAAAGCCTAAAAATAATCTTCTAAAGAGAGAGCATGTAGTGACAGGACTAGGGGAAATGGATTCAAACTGAAATAGGGCAGGTTTAGATTAGATATTAGGAAGAAATTCTTTACTATGAAGATGGGGAGGGATTGGAACAGGCTGCCAGAGAAGCTGTGGATGCCCCATCCCTGGAAATGTTTAAAGCCAGGTTGGATGGTGCTCCGAGTAGTCTGGTCTAGTGAAAGGTGTGCCTTCCCATGGCATGGCCCCATGAGGGCTTGGGAGTAGATGATCTTTAAGGACTCTTCCAACCCAAGTCATTCTATGATCTAATTATTGAAACATTTTATATTTTTGACTTCTTTATAAGTCATTTCACACTCTAAGGCAGTCTAAAAACACAAACTGCATTGTCATGTAGTTTAACAGAAACAAAAAGCACTGTGTACTTACTGAGCTACAGAACATGAAATATTCATGCAAAACAAACAACACAAAAGTGCAGGTAACGTAGAATATGGAATTTATTTCTAAGCATCTTTTTTTCTGTAGATAGAAAAAAAAGTAACTAGGCTCTTCTCTGCACACAAACTTGCTAGAATACCCTTCTTTTAGGCAACAAACCCACTTTTCAAGCATCATGCTAAAATAATATATTGACATAGTGGAATCACCAAAAGATATTATTTCACCTACTGATTAGTTACAAGGCTAAATCATGTTGATGTTATAGGATTCATACAGTCAGAGGTCAAAAGATCATTAAAAGCCTAGGCTGATATCTACAGTCCAGATGTATCAGAAAGTGACACAGAAAGTGTTAGTTTTGTATTAGAATCTCAATGGTCATTAGAGCCCAATCATTCAATGGTATAAAAATTTCAATAATATTGAAATTCTTCTACTTCTCCTTCTAAGCACAATCTTAAAAAATACTGCATACATCCTGAGCAACTATTAGATACTCTGTTGTACTGAGAGCTGATATCACCTAAAAACATAGCTGCATTCTGGCTTTTGGTTTCATGCTCTGGCAGTCACCAGGAAGAGTGGGAAGCAATCACATCATTTTCCATGTAACTTCACAGCTCTTCTTGAAGTGTCTACTTCCAAAACTAATGTTGAAATATTAAAAATATCCCAAGCACAAACATGCAGAAATTTTGCAAGGAAAGAATTCTAAAAATGCTCTAGTACATAAGCCCCTCTTGCTACCATATTTATTTCAATCAAAGATTGAGAACTAAGAAAGCCAGAATTTTTGGTTTTTCCCCTTCATTATTCTTTCTGTGTTTATTATTTCCATTAAGGATTCATATAAAATTAATAACTGTAAACTTAAAACAAAAGAAGTCAAGCATCTGCCTGATTTTCCACTTGCAGACAATTCAGTAATTTTCCTCTAATTTACTACAGTTATATGTCTGAGTCACACATTTCCAATATACAAATCAGCAAGTCACTCTGTGCTTGCTTGGCTGCATTTGCAGATATGTTTAGTTACACTTTCCTAACCCACACACAGAGGAGCCTGTCATAAAACTTAGTTGCTAAATATTTACAGTTGAAAAATATTGTTCATCAGCAATACTGTGAATAGTTTCTTTCCCAAGGACATTGTGCCTGCAGTTGATGAAGATACTTTCATGGTCTCTAGAGCTTCCAGTAAAAAGCGTATTCTCACACACAGCTTGCAGCCAGAAAGCAGGGCTTCAGCATGCATAGCACTTGTTCCAGAAGGCAAACATTGTAAATAATGAATGCTCCCCTTCCTCCTCCTTTCCTTATATTTTATATCTGAGTTGACATCA
The DNA here is from genome assembly GCA_013400435.1 of Pycnonotus jocosus. Lineage (NCBI taxonomy): Eukaryota > Metazoa > Chordata > Aves > Passeriformes > Pycnonotidae > Pycnonotus > Pycnonotus jocosus. The sequence continues at coordinate 47,347 of VWYP01000748.1, read as the reverse complement.
TATAGTACAGAATATCCCTTTGATCAGTTTGGGTCAGCTGGCCTAGTTGTGTCCCTTCCCAGGATTTTGGCCACCCCCAGCCTACCGAATGTTGAGAGACAGCCTTGGTGCTGTGCCAGGGCTGATCAGCAGTAGCCAAAAAACACAGGTGTGTTATCAGCACCTTTGTAGCTACTAATGCAAAGAACAGCACTGCAAGGGCTGCTGTGGGAAAATGAACTCCATCTCAGCCAGACCCAGTACATGGGCTGAATACCCCATAATGCATTGAAATGAAACAGCTCTCTGACTTACAGTCCTGCCATACAGAAAACTTATTCCACCTCAAATAAGTTCCCCCATTAACAACACTTAGGGGCATGAGTCCACTGTGGCTGTTGAGCCCTTCAATGGGTCTCTCTTTCAACTTTTGTATATCCTGTAGTAAAGCTATTAGGTACTTACTGTGTGACATACACGTACGAGTCTGTCTACTGTGGGCTGTACTGCGATGAATCTGTTGAACAGAAATTCTAGAAGCAGCAAAACCATGTTCTGGGTACAGCTGGGGGGGAAGTTGCAGTCTGATATCTGGAGTCAGGAAACTGGTTTGTGAAATATGCAAAGGGAGCTATCTTGGGATAGATAATCACACTCGAGCTTTTTAATGGTGGGAAACTTGTAGCAGTCTACTGCAGACAAGATGTGCCAGCTATAGTGCCATAGATGGGGATGATGAGGATGTGACCTTGTGTACTTGTAGAATGAAGGCATTTCTGAGGATAGATGTAGGTCTGTGCTGTAGTTCCATGTTTTGGAGATAGTAGCTTATTGATTATATGCTGTCCTTAAAAAGGAACTAAAAATAAATTACTATGGGAATGTGAAAGGAATTCCTCCCTTAGTATGACATCTCAGGTTGTTTTTGTAGCCAGTGAACAGAAATGGGCATTTGGGGTTCACAATTCATCTGATGTATTTTAGAAAATAGTCTTTTAATGAGATGAATCACAGTTTAGAAATACTTTTCTTCATTGGCTATAAATGGAGACTAAGTGTGACTAGCTCAGGTGTCTGTGTTTGGCCAAGCAAACACCATTTTAAGAAGACAATGAAGCACAACTCCAACGAATTCTCAAACAATGGGGCATACATCCAATAGACATATCACCCAGCAATCAGTAGCAGAGCAGTGGCCTGGAAGTATCACCTCAGGAACTTTGTGCATCCATCAAAAAGTTATTATGTGTTCTTCTGTTGTAGTCACTCCTGAGAGCTTTATTTGAAAAGATGGCATGTCTTTTGTCCTTGAGGCTCATTATATCCATTTACATTGTAATTCGTCAGAAAAACATGGGGTACTGAGATTTTATGAGCGTTTACAACAGTGTTTCTTGCCAGTGCTGAGTTAGACTTTTGTTTTCCCTGAGCTCTCTGTAATATCACTGGTGGTGAGAAGCCTCTACAAAAGGTGATTCAGAAGGATATTGCAAGGTTGGTCTTCTAAAGGAACCAGTTTGAGCAAAGTGGAACACATCATTACATAAGACCCATCATTAAACTTATTTCTGCATTTCAAGAGCTATTTAAAAATAAGAGAGCTAGTTTACCTACAATGGGCAAAGCTAGGAAGTGATGTAAAACATATCATAAAAAGGAAATTATTTCTTAACTTGCCATGGAGATTTTATTTCTCTTCCTTTTATTTTTACTTTATTTAAGATATTGTGGATATTCTGATTGCTTTTCTTCTCAGTAAAAATGTTACACTTTGCTCCTAGTACATAGCTCTAACTAAAAGTTTTACTTATCAGTTGGTCCTGTTTGAACTTTACTTGCAAAGAAATGTAATTTTTTTTTTAGTGAGAAACTCTTTTATAGTACCTTCTTTTCCCCAAACTCTATAATTCTCTTTTCTTTCCAAACTACACTGTAGCTGCTGGCATTGTAAAAATGAGAAAAAACAGATGTTGAAAGTGCATATTTACATTTATTGAGCGTATTTTTGACCATGTAGTGAGAAATTCCTTCCTCTCCATGTATTGAATTTAATTGAAATAACTGGTTTATTTAATAACCATATTTTTATATATTGATATAAAACATATGAAAGAGTCTTCAGTCACTAATGTAAATCAATATTTAATAGCTTTTTCAGAGGAATAGTGGATTGGAAGTTTACCTTAAAACACTCAAGAAAAAACCATCAAATATATTTCTTAAAGATCTATTCACCCTCTTCTACTAAGCTTTGATTATTTAACAATTCATTTGGAAAAATAAGGAATTCAAAAATAATTTCTATATTAGAAATCTCAATAACTAATACTATTTTATTGTCATGGCTTGAATTTATTTATAATAACTGAAATTTAGAATAGTGGAAAAAGTAATTTAAGCCTTTATTGATCATCAGGTTTGACATGTGATAAGCATAAGAAAGCCTGTGGCACACCTGACATGTTGATTATATCATCCAGCTATTTTTTGTTGATGTTTTTTCTTCAGTTTTGCTTTGTTTTGTTTTCAAGAAAGGCAAAGGGGAGAGTTTTTGCTTAGGTCACAAAATCATCCCTGGCACAACCTAACAGATACCACCAAACATAATGCTACTAAAACATAAATTGAAACTAGAAGTAAAATGAATTAAACATCTCCTAGAAAAATGGGAAGCTAATCTGCTCCAAGACAGAGGCAGTAACACCTTCTTCTTCTCCTCTATCCTTTTGAATAATGGTGCCTCAGTTCAATGAAGTCAGGCTTCAGCTGCTCACTGAATAGCAGAGATTTCCACAGGCACAGGATTTGGAGAGATGTTCGCTTCTCAAATGGAGCTAGTTTTACTTGACAGGTCACAGAGATAAAGGGCAGCATGGCTGTGCTCACTGAAAGCAGCTTTAGATAAGTCGGTGTGCTTGCAGAGACCCCATGCTACTCACCTTCATGGATCTGAAATGCCTGTTAGCTTGGCATGAAGCTTTTCATCCAAGGTCTCTTTTCACTCTGCCTAGAGCCACTTTTATGAAGTCTGTGGGAAATCTGATGATTAAAGTTCAATTCATCATCATTGCAATTGAAAGCTGCTCGTGCACCTGGTCTGCCCCCCTTCTATGAAGGATTTATTCACAAGGTCTCTAATATCAACTCAGGAGGCAAAAGCAGTACTGATACTGGCAACAGTTATTTATCCCTCCCACTACAGATCCTGCTTAGCTTGCATGATCAAATTGCATTAGACTACAAGATAACATTGCAGATTTTAGGTACCTCTAAAACCATCTTCCTTCCTTACACAGTCAACATCAATTACTGTAATTGATCAAGGCCAAACTATTCCATAAATAACATAGTCCACATAGTCAACAGCCAGAATATTTTTAGTCCTTTCTTATTAAAGACCAGACAAATGCAATCAAGACTACTGGGTTTTGGACTCACGAACAGTTTTGGAGATATAAATTGGGCTTCTGCTAGTTAGTCTGACTCCAGAATCAAAGCAGAAGATGACAAATTTTGGACGTATTTTGTCCACACACTGGATTGCTTCTGTTGAAAATAAATTACCAAAAAAGTATCTTTTGGATGTGACAATAGATGAAGACACAAAACATTAAAAGAAAAGACAAACAAATACAGCATTGTGTAAAGAATTTGTTTCATCTTATATAGGGTTATTCATTAAAATTTACTGAAGTTTGTTGTGGTTTTGTTTTTTCTTAAATAATAAGCGAATTGTTGGTCACACACATCCATCCATACTTTTCTAAGCCTTCTCTAGAAAACAAGTTATTTTATTGATCAGGAAGCTGGTGCCTGGGTTCTCATTGGGAAGTCTTAATGAAACTTTTATCTTAGAAACGAATTAGTAGTATGGCCAGTGAAAACAAATTTTCTGGCATTTAATGTTCTAATCTATTTTACATTATTTCCCAGGGGTACCATGACCTTCACAGATATATGGCTTTGTGCAAATATCCAATTATATGGTAGAATCTCATGAGTTTGAGATTTGCCGCTTAAAATTAGCCAACTTTCTAAATGGAACTTTTTCCTTTTCTGGAAAAGTTAAACCTAGTCTAAGTAGATTTTAAAGGACCCAACCATACCATTAATAATAATAATAATAAAAAAAAAAAGTAAAAATTAATAGGAAAAAATGTAATAAAAATATTTGGAAGTCACCCAATTAAAAAAATATTTACTTTTTGATCTTGGCAGTTTCCTCCAAATTCATATCATTATGTAAGCTCAGTGAAGCAATACGTAAGGATGCCAGGTAAAAACATCTTTCAATACTTGACACAGGTCCATTATATCCAACACCAAGAGTTTCTCCTCAGAAGTGAATACTTGTCACAAAAAAATGTTACTCATGCCAAATCAGATAAAATCTCTCAGGATTGTGCATCTCTGGTAATGCTGCCTTCTGACAAGCCACAAACACTGTGAAGCAAGAAGAGGATTGAGAATTATTGTCACAATTCAGTGCCCAGAACCCCCTTTAGGGTTAATGTTACATCAAAGAATAGGTTGAAATTAGTCACATATATATGCAACTGCAGGGAGGCCCTTTGTTTTATTCTAGTTGAGAGGTTTTGCTCCACATGAGGTTTACAAATGGCCAAACAATTGTAGATGACACAAAACTGGGAGGAGTGGCTGATATTGCACAGAATTATGCTACAATTGAAAGGGACCTTGACAAGCTGGAGAATTGGGCTGACAGAAACCTTGGGTGTCAACAAGGAGACATGCAAAATCCCGCACCAATGACAACCCCATACATCAATATATCCTGGGGACCACCCAGCTGGAAAGCAGCTTAGCAGAAAAGGACCTGGCAGCCATAGCTGACATGAGTTTGAAGAAGAGCCAGTAATGTGCCCTTGCAGCAAAGACTGTGGGGAAATAATAGAAGATTGGCAAGGAGTATTGTAAACACACACTCAAGTGACTTACAGCTGGGGTGTCAAAAAACACATATATCATATTAATTGCTGCTTAGCCTTGTGTGTTTGACAAGCAGAACATCTGTGTTTAGATAATGTAGGCCTGTGATAGGCTTAGAGACACCCTATCAAACATTCTGGAGATTTATTCTCTGCTGCAAGAAAGATCAAGCACAGTGGTAAACTCTGCCTGTGCAAATCCCTGATACACAGATGAAACCAGCAGGTTCAGTGACCCTCTAGGATGAACCAAGCTCCACAGTGCCTGCAGTTCTGCTTGTGTTCCTGGGTGCTGTTTTGAGGATCCTCAGCTGGTGGAGTAAGAAAAATAAATGTACTCTGTGCATTTTGTTGATATTTTTATTTTTGTTCCTGCCTGTGCTGACTCGCACAAAGGCAAATGGTATCCTGGGCTTCTCAAACAAAGCACTGCCAGCAAGTCAAGGGTTGTGCTGTACTTGGCACTGGTGTGGGCACTCCTAGAGCTGTCCAGTCACTGGACAGTTGTATCCAGTTTCAGGTTCCTCAGTAAAGGAGAGACATGGACATGCCAAACAGAGTCCAAGGAAGAGCCCCAAGGATGTTTAAGGGATCGAAGCATCTTTGTTGTAGAAAAAGATTGAGACAGCTGGGAAGGCTAGGTCTGGAGAAGGTGAGGCTCAGAGAGAATCTTACACCATATGCAAATACCTGAATAGACAGTGCAAAGAAAACAGAGCCCGCAGTGTCCAGTGACAAGACAGAGTTAATGGGCACAAACTGAAACACAGGAGCGTCTGAACACCATTTACTGTGATGGGGATGACAGCCCTGCATGTGCTGCCCAGAGAATGCATGGATCTCACTCCTTGCATATATTCAAAAGCTGTCTGGACATATCCAAGGGCACCTGGTTCCAGGCAGCACTACACAGGCACAGAGAGTGGAAAATATGACTTCTAAAGGTCCCTTTCAGCCTCAACCTTTCTGTGATTTTGCACTTCTCTGAAACAGCCACTAACCTCTCTATTATCTGAGGCTACAGAGTGTGATGATGAGAAAACCATGAACTGACTTCATCAGAATCAGATGAAACTCTTTTCATCAAGATTAGTCAGCTATGGTCAAACACTACTGTTTTTTTAATCATTTTTAATCCCAAAAATATGTTTGCTCAGTCCCAGTGCAATTCTATTAAAACAGGTTTGTCCATGGCACTTGACAAGCTCTTAGCTCTAAACCTTGGAGGCTGTGAGGTATTGAGGTATAAGTTAACACATGGAGGAAGTGTTGCTGAGATATCAGCTCATACAGCTAATTAATCTGAGCTTTGGGTGAATGGACTGAGACCTGAGGTGTCTTCACACCAAGATATCCCTCTAGTTTATTCTTGCTGGTCCCTAACAGACTTGAGGAATTTAGTTTATCTGATAGCCTGCAGCTTCTCATAATCCCAGTACTCTCATACAGTATAAATGTACTGTGTGACAGCCATTCATTAAAGTTTTATTTTCTGTTGAATCTATCAATACTTGTGTCCATGTGTTCCTTTCATTAATTGATGAGTCAATGGATAAAATCTACTGGGTATATATATTACTTAATGTCTATCTTCATCTTTCTAAAAATTCTCTTCTCTGAATGATGCCCAGTGCTATTTTCAATGGACAGGGTTTCTCCTTATATTTCTGATGCAGATTTCTACCCCACTCCTGTATCTCTAAAAGCTTCTAATCTCACTCTCCCTGGATGTCACTGTCACCTGCTTCTTCCCTCTTCATGCCCATGCTGTTTTATTTTACTCTCTGTTTTTTCTCTGTGGAGCAGAAATTCAGGGTTATTTCAGGTTTCTTTGTTTTTTCCTATCTTCTAGGCTTTTTCCACATGCCATTAACTCACTGTCTATATCATTTTTCTAAAACTCACATGTTGCACTACAACTTACTTGACAAAATATACCCAGTGGTATACAGCCATCCATCCAATGATGGATTAGATAGTGCTTTACCATCTAAGTCAATGCAACTTCACACTTCTTAGTCATCTCTTCCCCTTGATTAGACTTGACCAGAAGAAATGCATTATATTTGCTGAGAGTGTTGCAGCCAGAGTTTTGTGACTCCATTTTATATCACTCTGAAGCTGTCAGACGGGGAAGACATTTCATCCACCAACACCTGCTTTGAATTTAAGCTCTTTGCTTTTCTGTGTTGTTCAGTAACTTTCTTCAGCTGAATCATCTGTTTCCTCCCAAACTCTCATCCCTTTTCCAAAACTGATGGGGTCTGTACATATCTGTGTGCTACATCAACGTTTGAAATAATCTCTCACTTTCTGTGAATCAAGGATAATTACACCTTTCAAATTCTTTTCTAAAACCTACTTATTTTGCCCATCCTTTTATCAGTGTCAATTTTGAGTAATCTGCCTATTAATATATCTCCATTTTTTAACCTCCTGTATCTAGAACCCAGATTTCAGAAAATATAATAAGCTTTAAATAATTTGTTTAATGTGTAGCCACACAATCTACTTATGGCTAGTTTCAAATCTGAGCTCCTCTGGATTTGTTAGCTTCATTCTGACTTAACTTTCCGTTCCTTCAGACTAGTTTTTATTTCCTTGCTGACAGTGGCAGAGAACATCGTGCCTGTCAGCCTTAAACATTTTTTATGTACATTCAGGCTTTCAGTAAGGTAGACAGTGTGTCTGCCTGGGAGTCTATCTGAGCCCCATGGAATAACCTATCCATTACAATTCTCTAGTACACTACCCTCTGTAACTCAATTCTACATCACAATTTAGAATTTGTTTTTTTTAAAACTTGCATAAGAAAATCATGGTATATGCAAAATGTAATAATAACCATGTAAAAAAATCTTGTTTGTTTTGGGGTTTTTCCTTGCATTTTTTTTTTTTGGAAGTGCTTTCTTTTTGATTTTATATAGATAACAATGCAATCCTTGATGTATTGTGTGCAGCCTTCCAAAAAGAAAAACTGAAAAAGACATTGGACAAGGATTAAGAACTGCAAGTAAAACAGTTCAGTAACAGAGTGGTAGAATGGTATATCACAAAACTGAGGAATAAAGGTCCTGCTTCTGAATGTCTCAGTCAAATCAGGAATTGCAATAAAGTTCACAAGGGTTTTAATAATTCAATCATGGGGTTTTTTTGTGTTATCTTGTATAATAAATATGGCGGTGGATCAGCTCCACCTCCTGGAATATGGACTCTACAGGTAAAGCTACATACCTTGTTTAAAAATACTAAAATATTAAAATAATTCAGTTGCCATTTCTCACAGCCATCAGTGCCTCTGTAAATAAGCAACTTTTTTTAAGCTGCTGTGATACAGCACTCAAGCAGACCAGAATAGAATATGAAGACAACCTAGTTGCTCCACCTCTGTACAGCTGTATATAGAAGCAGATTAATTGTACTGTTTAGGTAAGATTAAATCATTAACTCATGTTGGCATCCTTAAAAGTAAAGTAACACCACAGGGACTTTTTAATGTATCTGCTTATGGAGGAAATATGTAAGGAAAGTACATGAAAATCTCTAAAAGCAGGACACAACACAAATCCCTAGTATTATCAGAACATGATGATGAATTAGAATGGATCAAATATGAAATAGTTTACCAGAGTGAATGTGCATGAATGTTGCCTAGAGAAATTATTCTACAGATGACAAAAAGTCTTTTCCTCTGAAAAAAGAAAATAAGGGGAAAAAAGTCTTGCTTTATGTAATTTTTTCTCTTGGGAATAGTCATATTGAAATCCAAATTGAAATTTGTTTTAAAATTTTAATAGACACAAATTTAAATTTTTTTAATTTCAATTTTTGGTTTCAAGCACTTGACTTATTAAAAACAGTCTCTTTCTGGATGGTCATTTGGGACTTACTTTTTAAAACCTTTTAAAATTCTTCTGAGTGTTGCAAATCCTGCGAGAGAAAACCTCACACTGTTATGTGAAAATCAGTTCTTCACCTTTTACACAGATTTCACACCTTTGTAGATCCCAGAAAGAACAGCATCTACACACTATAAAGATATGTCACTGCATTTTTTGGCTCACCACCTCTTCATTGTCTATTGTTTTAGAAAGTCAAAGAAATTATAATTTCACATTACCATATAAAACTGTACATGTATGTCTCATAGCAACACATACATGTATATAGAGATCTGCAGTCTTACAAATTTCCTCTCTAGAGACTGAGGAAAGCAATACATCTCATTTAGAAAGGGAAAGATTTATAATTTATGCATGTTTATTAATTATTTTGTTTAACTTCCCAATGCCAGCTTTATGAAACAAATTGAATTTATACCATTCTGATAGCTACTTAACTCTGCATGAGTAATGAAGACATAAAATCTTCGAGCAAAGCTGTGCCTTCAGAGTTGAATTGAATGAAGACTTTTGTTCAATATCAAAGTCAAAGATTTGTAGTAATGGTGAATATTCTGCTCAAATGGCCTTAAAGAACATCAAAGGTCTCACTGCAGGAAATTCTAAAACTTTTTCAAAAGATGAATGGCATTACTTGCACAAAAAAAAAA
>VWYP01000748.1:7166-37819 GCA_013400435.1 Pycnonotus jocosus | reverse complement strand
AAGTTTTACCTTTTTTTTTTTTTGTGCAAATTTCACTGGTGCAGTGTTCCTCAATGCAATCCACAGATTGGATGCAAGAGGAAGAAGCTCTGGGAAGATGTATGGAATTCTGCATGTACATATGTATGACCCTGGGTGTGTTCTTAGCTAAAGGCTTACAGTGTAAGAATGTCAAGCAGGGCCTTCAGACAGACTCTGGCTGAGGGACAGCAGTGAGGAACAGGCAGAGGGACAGCAGTGAGGAACAGGCAGAGGGACAGTGGTGAGGAACAGGCAGAGGGACAGCGGTGAGGAACAGGCTGGGGCACAGTGGTGGGGAGCAGAGGGACAGCGATGATGAGCAGGCTGGGGCACAGTGGTGAGAAGAAGGCTGAGGGACAGCAGTGAGGAACAGGCTGAGGAACGGAGGTGAGAAGCAGGCTGGGGCACAGCGGTGAGGAGCAGAGGGGCAGCGGTGAGGAGTAGGCTGGAACACAGTGGCGGAGAGCAGGCTGGGGGGCAGCGGTGAGGAACAGGCTGAGAGACAGAGGTGAGGAAAAGGCTGGGGCACAGCAATGAGGAGCAGAGGGACAGCGGTGAGGAACAGGCTGAGGGACAGCGGTGAGGAAGAGGCTGGGGCTGGCACGGGCGAGCCTGCGCTGCCACCTGGTGTCAGCAGCGGTGTCAGAGCCTCCTCCGTGCCGGGATCTACCGGGGCGCGCCCTCCTTGGGGAGTTCCCTTCCAGACCTTTACTTGGAGTGGACATACCAAGAGATCTGATGAATAGAAAAAAACCTCACTGGCACGATGTTTTACTTTCACATGTTTCCATGTGCAAAACAGTGATGTAATGGCTCCGTGTGAAACCCACGCAAGCAATGCAGGTGTTCTCTCAGTGGTGACTGTACTGTGCTCTCCTCTCTGTCCATCAGTTTTAATCACAACGGTCCTGTGTTCCTCTAGCCTCACCTATGTAAATCCCTCTATATTTATTCCTAATCCAACATAGGAATGATCTAATACAGTATGACCGGGAAGTACAGTTCTAAATCCCTTCCTCACCCTTGGGGACTTCAGACAGGTGGCTCAGGGCAAAAATGGGGGACCTGTGTAACACCACAGTCCAGCCACCAAATATGCCACACACATTCATCCTGTGACTGAAAAAAACCCACATTTATTTATTTCCAAGTTTGTTTTATTTATTTTTTTTTCTAAACCCAAGGAAAATATAATAGGCTGACAGTGACTGCAAGCACTCTAACCCAGAACTAACTGTGTTTTCAATAGTCAGGATAGTTAATGCAACTAATAGGAGAAGTGTCAGTGTTTAATCCATCCAGTGATCCTCTGATTGGTTTTTAAAAGAGTGTAGTAGTTTGAAAATCAGTAATTGTACTGTGAGAAGAAGAAGGGAGGGGACAGGGGAGAAGGGGACTAAAAAAAAAAAAAAAAGAAAAAAAAAGAAAAAAAAAAGAAAAATGAAACCCAAAATGTCTATGTAACACAGTCTTTTCTAAAACAGAGGCAACCTCTCATTTCCCCAACAGCCTGCTGGAATCCACAGACAACAACCACTGTGCTGTCACAGGGAGTTGCAGGGGTATAGGGAGGCCTAGAGTTTAGATATTCATATTCCTAATACATCCTTCCTGAGGTTTATTTTCAATGCCCTTAGATATTAAGAAAAAAGAAACCCTTGATGTAACTTTAAAAAAAATCTAAAAATATCTTAAAAGTTGGGTTTAAAGCTTTAGAATAATTAGGTTTCTGTAATTCAGCCCACCCTAAATAAAGACAGACAGAAACATATATTGTTACTGATTCCTTTTTTTTCTTCAATCAGCCTGTAAATTGGTTTTATTCTCAACATAGAGAAAATAAAAACATTCTGTGTACCAGCCTCCATGTACTGCAGTTTATTTTGAATCTGTAGGTTCCTTGCAATTACTAATTGCATTACTAATATTTGATATATTTACCTCCTGGTTCTCTAGAGTCTGATGGACTCATATTTAACACTGTTAAATGTGTCTATTCAGTTTGGCAAAACGAATACACATTGGATTTTGTGCTTGGTAGGTTTTTTTGTTATTAGGACAGAAAATTCTCTATATTACATGACAAATCATTTATGGAACTCCTGATATGGCCTATTTTGTATCAGTGTAGATGTTCAACACTTTCAAAAATGAAGGTATTTAAATGCAGGGTTTAGCCATTGCATGTGTAGTGTTTTTTACTACTTCACACAGGCTAGCTTTAAAGTCTTCATTTGTATATAACTTCTATACATTAAATTTGATTGAAAAATCATGAATTTCTGTGGAAAATCATCAAAATATGAGTAAGAATATAATACATAAATAATAAGTTTATAGTCTGCTGTTTTGCTAATAATCCCTCAGAGTCTGGGCAGTGAGGTCTTTAATTTAGGGCCAAATCTTGCTCAAACACATACAGTCCTACACAGGTTAGTGCTTATAATTTGGTGGACAAGAACAGCATTTATCTGGTTTTACAGAGTAAAATGACTAAAATGGATATGCAGCATTGTGATATGACTAGACAGTCCTCTCTCTTGATCTTCAACAGAAAAAGTGAGGGGCTTCATGATCCCTGTGCCACCCTCAGTTGATTTATCTATTTCAGTTGGTAAGGATTTCACAATACTCTGCTTAGGTGTGTCTGGTCTGAGCTGGACACCCACCTTTTTTCTGAAGGCTGAAATAATATCTCTGCTGAGAGTTTTTCCATCCTAGTACAGAGGCCCAAGGCTAAGGGATGTCATACAGTCTTGCTAGTGCTTTTTCACTTCAGGGAAGGTACCTTATTTGTTCCTGGAAGCTCTGGTATACAGAATTCGTCTATTGGTAACAACACTGAGCCATGCAATAATTTCCTCCTTGCCTGCTGACCTGGCCTGTTGCTGGGAGGAGACACAGGTACATGGGGGAACAATGCAGAGCACCATCTCTAGCCAAAAGTCAGGATCTGACAGTTAAGCACAGCAAACTGTTGGATCTGGTTTGCTAAATAACTGGACAGGACTGCTGGGAGATGTTCCTTGAGCTTTATTGTGACATCAGCCCCAGTACAGGGTGAGACAATTGAAAGATGGCAACAGCTCACGTCTTGCCAACAGCAGCCAAAATTCTCTGTGTTACAAGGCCTTTTAAAAGTTCTCTAACCAATAGCAAATTGTTAAGAGCTTACAGACATCTGCATAAACCAATCATTAAAACTACACGTGTACCTTATATCTAACAATGGGAGCTTGTTTCATGTTTCTTATTATTCGGAAATTTTTTATAGTCTTCCATAAACAAAGCACAGAGCTTCATTATTAAACTTTTCTATTATCTTGCTCAACATATTTTTCTACTAGGCCTAATTCTACATAGCACATAAGCACAGTCTTATTGTTCTCTGTCCTCATTCTTGTACCTTTTTAGCTTTAGGCCTATATCCACACTGCTATGGGAGTTTTCTGCTTTTTCTATTTCCAATAACAAACTAAACTGTTGATTCACTTCTGCCACAGTGACATCATAAGCCTACTTTAAAATGGGTATGACAGTGTGTATGCGTTATATCTTTACTGACACAAAAAAAAAAGGAAGCAGTTTATAGTTAAGATTGTATATTAAACCTGAAGATGACAATGGTTAAATGAAATTAATTCTGTCTGAAAGTGCAGTCTATGTATGTTTGAAGGGATTCAATACATCTAAAGGTAAGTTTAGTTGTTGCATTGCTTATCAGCTGAACCACTCTTGTAATACTGTGGTTTTATTCACAGGTGACACTACTGTATGCAGTTCTTCACGAGACACAACTTGAAATATTTTGATAAAATGAGATGCTTGCGGAAACGATCAGCAGTGTCGTTCCTAGGAGTACTTGTTGTTTGCTTGCTGTTCATGAACTTGTACATTGAGGACGGTTATGTTTTGGTAAGTTGTGAAGAAGTGATCCTGGAACAACAAAAGAGTAAACCTCCCCTAGTAAAACAGTAACTTGTTGAGGATAAACTACATCTGAACTATTTGTGTGAGCTGGGAGCTTGTTTTTCCGTATACGCTGCAAATCTCACCTCTGAATACTGTATTAAATGCTATTATAGAAATAAAGTTATAAAAGAAAATTTACACCCATTCCTTCTACTTTAAGCTCCTTGCATAAATAATTTCATTTAAATGAGTTTATTTTGTGTTTTTCTTACTTTCTGTAACTCAGATTTTAGTCTGATGAGTTCAGTGCTATAGCATTAAAATTAGACAAATGAAACCTAATGTAAGCTTATGATTTTGAAAAAAAAAAGGTGGAAATATTTATGTTAGGAATTTCAACAAATAAGCTACTGACAACATAACATAACTCTACAGTTTACCTGTAACCTAGGGGTGTTTCAGTGCTGAGTGCCAAGTGAGCCCTGGAGACTCAATTAATGGATTGAATTTCCAGTTCTTTGAGACTGGACTGGGCCCAGTAAAATAACACAATGGTTGAAAAACTGGATCTTGCAAATAGTAAAATGACTAAATTGAATTTGTTATATTGTGATATGACTAGATAGTGCTGTCTTTATCTTGAATTGAACAGGGACTGCATGAATTCTTCAATATTTTGAATGGTGAATTCTGATCTCATTTGCTTCTGAAAAGAAACATAATAGTATGTCAAAAAGTGTAGTACACAAGTAGTAAAATCCTTACATTATTTATCAGAACCATATATACAGTCTTAATTATTTTAATTTGAAATATTATAATTATAAAATTACTTATAACAGTATTGTAAATATTTACAATAATACTTTCATGCTAATATCTTTTTAAGCCATTGAAAAGGTAGCTCATGCTTGTAGAATGTATTTCTTTGTCTAACACTAAGGTTTGCACTTTTTTATTTATTTAGCATTTCTTGGTTATGATTAAATTTGACCTGGCTTATCACTTTTTTTTTTCCTTGCTGCATTTTCCCTTATGTTTCTTCTCTGTTTACTAATTGCTTCAAAGTCCCCCAGATGTTTCTGAAAGTGCTTTTATTATCACTGCTAATGGTGTTCCTCTTGGCTTGTTTTTAAAATCTTTTCCTGTCCTATTTGCCAGCTCCCCAGATGGCTCCATGTCTTATTCTTAATTTGCTCTTCACCCTCCCTCCTCCCCTTTTATAAATTCACTCTCTTTCATTGCTTCTCTCTTCACAGTTCTGGCATGTTTGCATTCATATAACTCTCAGCCTAGTCTCTTGCCAAGTCTCCTGAGAATTTTTCCAGGTCTCTTGATACCTTTATGGTCCATCAAGTGTTTTTCAAGTGTGTTAGGGTATTGACTTTTCAGCTTATTTATTTAGTTTTATTCTCAAATTTTCTGACCCTGTCTGACAGCTCCAAACATACCATGTCTGGTGTGTTTTCTCTGCTGAGGTAGAAGATGAGCAATTACAGTGTTTGTGGTAAAGGGAAATATACTTGGAGAAAGCTTTTGAGGACAGCAGGCTAACCAGTTTCCCTCAGGGAATGGAAATCTGAAAGTCCTCAGAGCACCAAAGGCTCTCTGAATTGCAGCCAATCTCCTGCTGGACTGTCTTCTAAAGGTAACTGGGTAGAAGGAAGACAACTGACCCAGAGTTCCTCCTCCCAGTCTCAGGCAGCAGGCTGTGCAAGGGCTTGTGGTGCTGCTGTCTCTGGCACCAGATCTCAGGCAAGTGGTCTTTTTCAAAAAGTTAGAGTATTAAAATTACATTCATTTTGGTAAACCTTAAAGATGGGAGAAGTGAAACTTTCTGGTTTTGCTCAAAGGGTCTCACATGTTCAGAGAATCCCCTCACTGTTTTCTGCAGGGCATTTGCTGCAGAAATGGAAAGTAAGGGCCCATGTGGCAAAATAGCTGAAGTATATTGGGCAGAGGGTATGCAGTTGTGCAGTGCTGATTATACATGAGTATTAGAAAAGCAGTTTAAGGTGCTTCATCTGCAGAATATGAACTACATTGAATCAAGCATTTTGAACACTTACTAAGCTAAAATATACCAAATATCACAATATACACAATATATCTTATACCTATTCAGAGTTGTTAAGTGGATTGTAAGTGAAGCATGTGTTCTGCACTCTCCTATGAATACTAATCACTATTTTGGCCACTATGCAAAGAATAGCACTACTGTTGTTGACACAGCACCCTTAGCAGAGCAGGGTATCTTCATAAAGGATGGAGAACTCTGGCACTTCATCCTGTGGCACCCACATGAAACTCCCGGCAAACACTGGGATGTAAGTTAGAGCTTAGTTAACAGATGAAAGCCAAAACCATTCTAGAAAAAGCTAAAGAAGAAAATCAAGAAGACCTAATCAAGTTCCTCAGCTTCACTGACCTCTACATAATAGTCAGAGATCAAAGAAACAGATTTTAATCTTTTCAAAAAATCCAGATTTCAGTTTTGCCTGTCATTCAACAAAAGAATGAAATAGCAACTATTAAAAAGAAATGTTAGCCACAAAAGCTATTTATTAAAGAATGGGGGAAAGGGAAAATTTTAGTGGTCAGCTTAGGTATTTTGCTTGTTAAAATCAAAACATTTTCTTCTGACATTGTCTGTTTTTAAACATTTTATGTGGCAAAACCTCAGCAGAATAAGTTTCCATTCCAAAACCTGATGAAACAAGGAATTCTGGTCCTCCATTCTGGAACCCATGACACAATGTTTTGATATTAAAGAAAGGGCTTGGGAAAAAAAAAGGTTTTGGACCAGTTTTTTTGTCTTTTCCATCTGACATTTTTCATGGAAAATCTCATGGAAATTTTGGTGTATTTTCTTTCTAGATCATTGAATTACGTTTTAATCTTGAGCCTGATCATCAAACTTCCTCTCATAATTTATGAGCAAATGCAAAGTGGCATATAAGCACTAGAGAGAAATTACTCAAGAGACACTGAGGATCAAGAGAGCATTAGAGGCAGGTAGATGCCCCTGGATGTCTGCCAAAGATCTTTACTAAGCTCAGAAGTGAATTATTTCCTACTTCTATGCAAGAAAAACAATGAACTATAAATGAATGTAAGATCAGTTTCCAGAAATATTTCTTTGTGCTATAAAGTATACTTTTGACACGTTTTTTGTTATTTATGCCATTAAATACGAGTGCTGTTTGGTGTTTCTGTTGGTGTTCTTGTTAGCAGCAGTACTATTACTGCACAATGCTCCCATTTAATGGCAGATCTGGAAGTTTTACTGCATTAACACACTGCTTATATCAGAGGAAACTAAATCATTCATACATGTGCCTGTCATCAGACTAAAATCAAACCAGATAAATTAAATAAGCATTCCTACTTTTAAAGTCAGTCTTCGTGACCTATTAGATATTTTCCTTTTTCTTGAGGACTATGGAACAGATTTTCCCTGAGGCTCAAGTGGCCTTATGGGATAAGGCACTACTGAAGCCACACTTTTGCTTCTGTTCCTTTACTATGACTAGGGAAGCCTCTTGGAAGAAAGGACTGAAGAAGGAGGCAGGAGGAGGAGGCGTGGTGATAAATGTGTCTTTTGACTATACCATCAAAAATTGTTCTCCAAATTCAGAGAAGGTTTTACTGTCTGCATGATCATACGCATTTCTTCTTGTCATAAACCTGAGTTGAAGCTTCTCAGAAAAATGTCAAAATGAGCCAGATGCCAGGATCTAGATTTGTCTTTCCAGCAATTTTGGTACATTTTTTAATCACTGAAAACATTTTTTAAAAAATCCTCCTTGTTTCTACATCTGTGAAAATTATCTATTTGTTGTCGAGTGATGTTTTCTTATCCCTCTTTTGAATACCACAGCAATTTTTGGCAAATAATTTAATGTTTGTTACCTTTCCAGAGTTTTATGCAAAGTATTTTTTCTTTTCCTTTTAGTGTAATCTGAAGTTTATGGTAGATTTTCTGTAGCCAAAATGTATGATATTCAGCAATATTCATTGGTTTGGGTTTTTTTTTTCATTTGTTTGTTTTTGTTTTAAATGAGGTGACATCTACATGCTTTCATGGAAGCTGAAACTGAAAAATGGTATTCTTGGAAACCTGCCTGTCCATATTTCCTCTCTAGCTGGCATTCACAAATGTGTTTCTCTCTGTCTCTCTCCCTTTTCTGTTATTTTTGCTTTCCTGCTAATAGGAAGGGGACAAGGAATTAATCAGAGAAACAGCCACGCACCAGCTCAACCCAGAGCGTTATGTTCACAGTTTTAAAGATTTGTCTAATTTCTCAGGATCTATAAACATTTCCTATCGCTACCTAGCTGGCACACCTTTGCCAAGGAAAAGTAAGTAACTGCAATTTGAATTTTGCAAAATGAGGTAATTCAAAAAAGCATGAAATCCATATGGTGCCTGTGGTATTTCTATGCTAGAGGAGCTGAGTTTAGCAGTGATAGTCTCAAGAGAGTTAGTGGGACATCTATCATAGGCCATTCTTGAATGGCTGCTAGTCCGGACCTAGCAGTGATTGCCCATCAGCTTGATTACCTTCTGACCAACTGCCTGACTTGTAGATATCCTGCAGGCAGCCCCTGGATGGTCTGTGTGAGCATAATTCTATGGATCTCCTCCCAGGGAAGAGGGAGATGATTTAGAAAGCAGAAGCAAGACACGTGCTGATGGTGTTCTGCAACCACCCTCTGAGACCATGCTGTCAATCTCTGTATAACCAGTAAATCCTATCTTGAGCCTGCTTGGCATCACACAGATACATTCCTCAGGCCCTATTTGGCCAGCCCAGCAGCTGCAAATGGACCTCCTCCCTCCTTTAGCTGTGCTAAAAAGGGAGCTGAATTGTGCTCTTATCAGGACAGTAAAGGAGGATTATTCTTACAGCCAACTGCAGATGGACTATTTAGTTATTCTTATTTCAGACATGGTTCAAGACTTCCCTCTAAAAGTGAAATATGGCCATATCTAGACTTTAGGCAAGTGTCCTTTGGGTTCCAAATCAAGCATTTCACATACATAAACAAGGCTCTGAAGTCTAAGCCCAGAAGGTAAAATAAAATAATATGTGAGTTGTGGAAAGTTATACAATTTGTTCAAATTAGATTTGAAAAAATTAGGGCTCTGTAGGCAGTGTAAATGACTTCTGGGGGTTGTCCTTAATTGTACAACTTCATTTTGAACAGATTTAACCTCGAGGGAAACCCTGAATGACTATCAGAGCAATCTTTTACAGATGACTATATTTTAAGAAAGCTGGGGTAGGTTCAACTTAAGTACACCCATTCAGTTACAAACGCTTAACATTTTTCACATCAGAAGTTAGAAAAATAGAGATATATAAACAAATATTTGGACTGCTGGTAAAAAATGCAATGGCAGTGATTACAAAACAGAAGAGATTAAATTTCTTGTTTTATAAGATATATCTCTGTCTAGAAAGAATGTAACAGTATTGAAAATTATCTGTACAAGCAAGGAGAGAAGTTCTCATCTACTTTAAAATAATGTCTAAAATTGCATCTTCCAAGAGGGTGTTCCCTGTGAAATGCTTAATGAGTCCTGAAAGAGGGTTAGAAGGAAAACTACTAGCAAGGAAAAACTAGACAAATTCACCCAAAACACACTGAGAAATAATTATCCATGAAGAATTCATAAAACTATGAAGTTATGCATAGACATAACTAGATTTTAGAGGGCTTAAAATGATAGAAGTGCTGCATTTGGTAGTTCCTTGCTTTCAAAATATGGTGTGAATAATCCCCTCATAATCCCCTTTCTTTTAGCAGATTTACAGTCTTACCATTGTGTATGTGGTTTTGTCTACAAGGCATAAATGTTCACACTGCTTTGGCATTTGTCCCCAGTGTGCTACTCCTTGCAGTAAACAAGTGAATGTTTAAAACAATAGTCTCCAAATGTCTATTTGCTTGCAATATCATACTTCTTAATGAAAAGGCAATAAAAGCCCTTTATTGCATGCAGCTTAAAAAGTTCACATACCAAATTTCTCAGTCTTCACCATTCACGAGTTTTGATATAAACACAGATCTGGAGAATATCTTTGTGATAAAATTTCTTCCAATATCAGATACTCAGTTTTTGCTTGAATTGTCTTTTGTACAGGGTATCTCACAATTGGACTATCCTCTGTAAAACGGAAAAAGGGAAACTACTTGCTTGAGACCATCAAGTCCATATTTGAGCAGTCAAGCTATGAAGAACTCAAAGAAATTTCAGTGGTAGTACAGCTGGCAGATTTTGACTCAGCCTGGTGTGAAGGGATGGTCCAGGATATTTCACAGAAATTTGCACATCATATAATTGCAGGCAGATTAATAGTTATTCATGTCCCTGAGGATTACTATCCTGTACTGGATGGCCTTAAGAGAAATTACAATGACCCCGAGGACCGTGTGAAGTTTCGATCAAAACAAAATGTAGATTATGCTTTCCTTCTAAACTTTTGTGCTAATCTTTCTGACTATTATGTGATGCTGGAAGACGATGTTCGCTGCTCAAAGAATTTTTTGACGGCTGTTAAGAAAGTAATTACCTCACGAGAAGGATCCTACTGGGTGACATTGGAATTCTCCAAGCTGGGCTACATTGGAAAGCTTTACCATTCTCATGACCTACCACGCCTGGCCCATTTTCTGCTGATGTTTTACCAAGAAATGCCTTGCGACTGGCTGCTCATCCACTTTCGTGGGCTGTTAGCTCAAAAGGAAGTGATACGTTTTAAGCCGTCTCTCTTCCAGCACATGGGATACTACTCATCTTACAAAGGAGCTGAAAATAAGTTAAAGGATGATGATTTTGAGGAGGAATCCTTTGATATCCCTGACAACCCACCTGCAAACTTGCACACCAATATGAATGTATTTGAAAACTATGAGGCAAGCAAGGCTTACAGCAGCATTGATGAGTACTTCTGGGGTAAAGCTCCTTCTACTGGAGACTTCTATGGGATTGTATTTGAAAAGCCTATTAAAATCAGTAAAATTAAAGTTGTCACTGGAACTGAAGATCGGCAAAATGACATTTTACATCATGGGGCCCTAGAAGTAGGTGAAAAGATTGTAGGCAGTAAAAAAGGAAGGCAATGTACAACTTATTTGAGACTAGGGGAGTTCAAAAATGGTAATTTTGAAATAACGGATGTAGAGCACAAAGTACTGTTTGATATTAACTGCATGAGAATACTTGTTACTAAAAGTCAAAAAGAATGGCTGATTATTAGGAGCATTAGTGTCTGGACTTCTCAAACAGCAAATCAATAAAGCAAGACCACCTGAGAAGGTACAAGGTGCATAAAATCAACTGGGTCACAACTGGTGCCATCCCCCAGAAAAAGACACTTCCAGCTCTTTACTAGAGACACAGAATATCTGGGGAAATCACAAAACAAGGAAAGCAATTTATTTTTTACCAGTTTGGTCAGGCAATATACAAAAATTTATTTGTTGAAAATTTTGAATTTTATAGAAAACAAAAAGTTCTCAAACCTCTCTTGAGATCTTTGAACCCTTTTTTATTATTATTTCTCTGTAAGAGGGATTTTGTGGACTATACAGAAAAAAAAAACCACCCCATCTTATAATTGCCAAAAGGTTTAAATCTATGACCATTATGTTGTGAAAAGAAATTGGATTGCACCTTATGCACATAAAAATTCAAAATCTTATGGTAATATGCCTTTGTACTGTAGTTGGTAATGTGTTTCTTTTCCAGGCAGTTGTGACAAGGAGATCTGCCCTGAAACTGGCAGTTTACTTCTGAGCACTGTAAGAAAGTAATGTGGCTAGTCATTGCAACGTCTTGTCAAAAGGGAATGTATAAAATTATAAATCTGACATGACAATTATGTAAAAAATAGATCATTGCATCTGTTATTCTGTCTCAAAAAATACCATTTGTTCTTTTTCCTGGGTCCTTTCACTGAATTGAGCACTACTTGGATTCTCTATTACCTAAGGGATCAATTTACTCTCCTTCCTTGTTCAAATTGCCTCATACCAGGCAAGCCTTCTGCTTGAGTACCAATGTCAGTATCAAACCCAGGTACCTCCAAAGCAGCATTGTTCTCTTAGAGAGGCATCTGAACAGATCTCAGCTTTAATATTTTCTGTTCCTTCATGATATGAAGAACTCCCCCTGATAAATTTGCAGATAGCTGAATACTACAGGATGGTTTCCAAGGATTGTCATACCGTCTATGTCTACATGTCCAATTCACACATGATACAAATGTAAATTGTGCTGGGTCAATCAGCTGGGGCTGAACATAATCTCTAGTCTGTCCTGGATGATCTGTAGTCAATGAAAGAGACACAAAATGCAGAATCCTAATACAATGAGAAATTAATATGTTTCTGAATTGGGGACTTTTTTGGATATTTCAGGGGGTTTTTAAGTTTTCTAATTCTGATTGTATTAGTATTGTAGACATGTTCCCAATGCCTCTGGTTATTTCCTATAAATATATTTTGCCTGGCTTTAGGCAATAAGCAGAAAAGTTCCACCAGGCCATATGACTTCAGAGTTATCTCTGGGCTTCTACTGCATCACACAGGGAGGCTGTATAACATATGATTTACATTATATGCATGCATTTAGATGAACAGATTCGATTGAGCTTTTTCCTCTAAGAAATTCCCTAGATTGTCTCAGTAGACACTAAGAAGTATATGAGTAGCAAGTATTGTCAATCTCATGAATACTGTGTTTATCTTCTGATTGCATTTAGGCGTTTTAGTTAAACCTGAAAGGCAAGAACTAAATTTCAAGAATATTTGTGCTGACAGAGTGGCCTAGCTACTGGATGAGTACATAAAAACTCAACATTGCTATTTCAGGAGATAAATTATTTTAAAAATCTACACAAAACATCAATGCAATTGATTTTCCTGGTTCATAAATCTGAATAAATTCGGGTCCAGCTTTGGCAAATCACCCAATACAGAGGTTAGGTATATTGTTAAATAAATCTTCTGATATATGCTTCTACATAATTCAGAAAAACATCTTTTTCTCAAAGAAGGCCTTTACTTCTTTGTTCCTTAATATACACCTAAATCTCTTATTTTATATACATATCTTCAATAAAATAGATTAAAAGTTTCATACGTGTTCATCTTGAAAACGAAAATGAAAATTCTTTCAAAAAACACAAAGCAAATACACGCTAATCTTAAATGACTATAAATACTTTTGAAGGACTTGCTTTTTAATATCAATATCCCACATTTCAAAAATAATTAGCTGACAAATAGCTGTTAGTTAATCCCCCTTTTTTAAAAAATAAACTGTCATTCTTGTATTTTTTCCTTTTATAGAATCACAGAATGGTTTGGGTATAAAAGAATCTTAAAGATCATCTAGTTCCAACCCCCCTGCTATGGACAGAGATGTCTTCCACTAGGTCAGGTTGCATAGAGCCACATCCAGACCAGTATTGAACACAGCAAAGAATTTCTTCCCAATATCTATTCTAAACCTACTTTCTTTCAGCTTCAAGTCATTCCCCCTTGTTCTGCCACTTTCCAGCTCCCTTGTAGGCTCTTTAGTACTAGGAGGTGCTACGAGGTCTCTCCATGGAGCCTTCTGTTCTGCAGCTGAACATCCCCAACTCTGAGTCTTTACTCATAGCAGAGGTGTTCCAGCCCTCTGATCATCTTTGTAGCTCTCCTCTGCATCCACTCAATCATTTGATCATTCACTTGTAATTCATTAACTTTCCTTGATCCTTGACTATTAGGGCCAAACCAAACATTACTAGGTTAATGAGGTTTAGGTTTACTTTTATTCAGAAACTAAGTTTACTTTTATTCAGAAATGCAATGTGTCTGAAGCAATCTTCTAAATTAGAATTGAAAATACAATCAATCCCAAGATTTCAAATACTCTTATAATCAAAACCATAGATCATGTGAATGGTTAGTACAAATTAAATGCTCTCAGCATAAGCCTAAGCAATTTAAATGGTATTTTTGAATTACAAGCTGAACAGAACTGCTTTCCTTTTCAAAATAATACTAGTAATGAATCTCATCTTTGAGATTAATAATGGCTTAGCAGCAAGATCTCTCATCTGGTTGTTACCAGTCGTAGGAGACCAAACCAACAAATGCCCTCAGAGAAAGCTTTCCTTGGCTGTGAATACTGCTAAGTGCTAAGAATGAGAGGCATGCACCATTCTTACTGTTGAATTTGACCTCACTTTGAAGAAATAATTAACAATATATTTATTCCAGAAGACGCTAGAATTCAACTGTGAAAGCTAATGTTTTGAGTACTCACTGTAGGCCATCCATCTTCTCCTTCACTGAATACATATTTTGTCCATCACATTCACATGAAAAAGTTAGCAGATTTTGAAAGAAAAAAAAATAAAAAAGAAGCCATAAAATCAATGATAACTGGTTTTCAGGCAGATATCAAAAAGATGTATTTGCAGACATGGGCTAGGAAAAGTCATTGTCTTCTGCAAGGAAAATATTTAATCAGAGGCTTATACTTTCACTAATGTTTTATAAAGCTTGATTTTTATTTTTTTTCCACAAATTAGCAGTATTACAAAGCTCTGTTCTTTGGTGTATACAGTTGGTTCTGTTAGTGTGTGTTTCCTGGCTTCGTTTGTGGACTGAACATCAATATTTTCATACCAAAATGAATCACAGAATCACAGAATTACAGAATCGCGGAATCAGCTGAGCTGGAAGAGACCCAAAAAGGATCACCCTGTCCAACCCCTAGCCCTGCACAGGATACACCAAGAATTACATCACGTGAGAGCATTGTCCAAATGCTTCTTGAACTCTGTCAGGCTTGGTGCTGTCACCACTGCCCTGGGGAGCCTGTTCCAGTGCTCAAATACCCTCAGGAGGAAGAACCCTTTCCTGATGTCCAACCTAAACCTTCCCAGACACAACTTCAGGCCATTCTCTCCTGTTCTGTCACTGGTCACCAGAGAGAAGAGATCAGTACCTGCCCCTCCTATTCCCCTCCACAAGGAAGTTTTAGATATCAGTGAGGTGCCCCCTCAGGCTCCTCTTCTCCAGGCTGAACAGCCCAGGTGACCTCAGCCACTCCTCACATGACTTATCTTCAAGGCCCTTCACGAGTTTTGCTGCATTCCTTTAAATGCTCTCTAAGAGTTTAGGATCTTTCTTATATTGTGGTCCCCAAAACGCACCCCAGTACTCAAGGTGAGGCTGCCCCAGTGCAGAGCAGAGGGGACAATCCCCTCCCTTGCCTGGCTGGTGATGCTGTGCCTGATGCCCCCAGGATGGGGTTGACCCTCCTGGCTGCCAGGGCACTGCTGACTCAGGTTCAACTTGCCATCAACTAAACCCCCAGGTCCCTTTCCACAGCTCCACTTCCCAGTATCTCATTTCCCAGTCTGTCCATACATCCAGGGTTGCCCCATCCCAGGTGCATAATCTGGCACTAGCCCTTGTTGATCTTCATATGGTTGGTCATTGCCCACTTTCCTAACATTTTGAGGTCTCTCTGCAGGGTCTTTCTGGGAATTAACAGTTCCTCCCAGTTTTATGTCATCTGCAGACTCACTTAGTATCCCTCTCAGTCCTGCATTTCAGTTATTGCTGAAGATGTTGAAGAACATAAGGTTGAGAATGGAGCCCTGTGGAACCCCACTAATGACAGGGCCCCAATCCAATGTCACCCCTTTCACTATAACTCTGTGTGCCTGGCTTGTGAGCCAGTTGCTCACCCATCACATGATGTGTTTATGCAATTGTGTGTTGGATTTTTTTTCCAGAAGGATCTTGTGAAAGACACTATCAAAATGTTTGCTGAAATCCAAACAGATCACATCATCTGGCTTCCCTTGAACAACTAGGAGGATTATCTTGTCATAAAGAGAAATCAGTTTTGTCAAGCTGGACTTCCCTTTCATGAAGCTGTACTGGCTGTGAGCAATGATTGAGTTGTCTTTCAGGTGTTTTTCACCTGAATAATCATCATAACATTACCAGGCACTGAAGTGAGACTGAGACACCTATACTTTCCACAAATACTGAAAATATCGCACTGCAGTCTGGATAGTGATGCAGCTATTCTCAACTTACCTCCATACATTGTTCCTATTAATACTGATTGGGATTGCTCATTGTATAACATAGGGAATTCGTAGGAAGCAGAATATTATTCACTGCAAATTAAAAGAAGAAATGAGCCCTTACTGCAGAATAAACAAACCCAGGACATGACAGTTTTCAGGAAAACCAGTTTTAGAATATTAAAGATAACTACTATGATAAGGGTAATTCATAAGGTTCTATACAAATGTGATATTTTTAGATCAATCTCCTAACATGGTGCTCTCTTTTACTCTCTGCTCAGTATTCTCCTATGTAAGACACTAATGTTTTTGCTTTTACAAAAGGACATTGGGAGCTTGTTCGTTATTGGATTATTAAAAATTAAATAAAGAACAAACTATGACACCTTAGAGAAGAATTCATTCTGGAAACTTATTAAAGTAACAAACCCCATAGTTAACTGTCTTAAAAACTGAAGATGACATCAGTTTTCATGGTGAAGCATTTCAGAGAATCTGATGGAAATGATAGTTCTTACTGCTCTCTGGTTAAATTTATAGTTCTGTTAGGCTACATGTAAATAAGTATTAAATTATGAGTTGTAATCATGTGTCATGAGCTCTAGCAGTGTCATATCCTCAAATGGTAAAGTATAATATTTTGTAAAAACAAGTGGAAAATATGGATGTATCATAATGAAAACAAATTAGATGATTTTTTGTCATATGCTATATACAAAGACAAATTAATTGGAGCATCTCCACTGCTTCATCAACTTTTCAGATAAACAAAATAAGGGGCTTAATGTTTGTTTCTAATTCCTTGGAGACAAAAATTATTAAATTTCTACTCCCTTTAATCAAAACTGTATTGACCTATACATCATAGAAAACTGAAAGGATGATTTTGCAAAATAATTATATATATACACATACAGAAATATCTGTCTTATTGTCTTCATTTTAGCTTTAGCCACCCTGGAAGACTGAAAAGAAGATATTCTCCAAATAGGTGTATTTTGGTATCTTGAGGTGGCATTTTCCAATATCTTGCCTCTTTTGCTAGTTTTGCCACAGCAAATACATACTGTGTCACTTAGGTATGCTTGCCCTTTGGCAGAAGAGTCAGTCATGTAAAGCAAAGATATGCTGCTGCTTTTGCTGTCAAAGAGAAACAGGACCATGTCCAGAGTCATCCCACTGTACAACACTTGTCAAAGATCTGATTCCTTCTACTTGAATCCTTCATGATCCTTTATGCAAGGGGTTTGTCCTGGGCATTCATCTCCTAGATGATTAGAGATACAGGAGATCTATTTTTGTGTGATTACACATAATACATATAAATCTAGTTAAAACGACATGATACATAGTAACTTTTACAGATAATTTCCTATCAGGAACACCATTCTTCACAGAAGGGATGTTCAGTGTCTTCCTCATAAATACTATCTTGCAATGAGAATAATTTGTTGAGATTTAAAAAAAAGGAATATGATCTCCACCTCAACCCAAAGAATTATTTATTGCATGTTAGTTTGACAACAGAATTATGTTCAGAGAAAGATTAATTTCAATACCATATCCATAAGAGTAGTCTGCTGTTATATTGACATGAAATTGAATTGGCATCTGGGCAGATATTAGACTATTTTTCAGCCACATTTCTAGATGTTTTTCAACTGTCATGCTACCTACTACTGTTCTCAAGTAAAATTCCACTTTGCTCTGATAGTTGTAAAAAGGTTCTTAAAATTCCACGTAGAAATTGAAAGTACTTTAAGTAGGACTATATTGCTGATTAAACCCTTTGCCAGCCCTTTGCTGGGCTTATGTAAGAATTTCCCATTTAACAAGTAAAGCTGAACATCAAAAGCTGATGTTCATTTTTGCTGTTCT
Organism: Pycnonotus jocosus; assembly: GCA_013400435.1. Lineage (NCBI taxonomy): Eukaryota > Metazoa > Chordata > Aves > Passeriformes > Pycnonotidae > Pycnonotus > Pycnonotus jocosus. Next base: position 19,895 of record VWYP01000748.1, on the reverse strand, counting down.
GACAGTTAAAAGGCCTTTCTTCTTAATTGCTATTTACTCATTAATAGTGGTTTTACTTTTGCCAGACTGAAGTCTGGAGCAACAATTTTAAGTATTTTGGCTTTTCTTCTTTAGTGTACCACGCACCATTAAAAGCAGAGTTCTAAAGGTGTAAGTTAAATCCTTACACCAGCCTTTTCTCCTTCTGAAAGTCCCTTGCTGTGTGCTCATGCCACCTGGGATACTTCAGTTCATTTGCAACTACAGAATCTATTCTATTTTCATGTTACATTTTCTCTCGCACACACAACCATTCCCTTCTCTCTTTAATTTCAGTACTGCATAAATGAACCTCATCTTGGGTAAATAGTGCCAAACCACTTTCACCTCCATTCAGGAAACTGGGATGGTTACTGCCATTTATTTCTCAAAATTACTTCCTGCTTTTGGCCAATGCTTACCGCATTTAAATGCCTCATCTGCTGAGAAGACAATAAGCATGCTCTAATGAGAGACCCTTTTAAAAGAGACATACTAATTCTTTTTCTTTTTTTTATTTTTTGGCCATATAATTCTAAGAGTGCACTATCTGATTTTATCAAAATTATATGCATACCGTTTTACGTCCATGGAAATCATGCAAAGCAAACAGGTTTTGTTAATCACTCCTGCAAATGGTTCCTGGCAGCAGTCTGGCTTTGCATTTGCAAAATGAGCCAGGTTTCTCTCTTCCAGAGAACTGAATAGCAACTTTCAAGGAAGAGGAAAAAAAAAAAAAAATTCCAAACAGGTCTTCTCTCTAGTGGTTGTCTGCTACCTTTCAAAAATGTATTTCTTCCCTATGTTTCATCTCTTCTCTCACTCAAAATTGTATGTTAAAATCAACATGAGGTCCTCCTTCTTCCCAACACCTTCTTCTTTCCAATACCTTCTCAATCTGTACACTCACAGTTTTCTTTTGGAAAACGGTAGTTGTAGTTTTAGTTTATGGAGAAATTCTTAAAAGTTGGGGAATAAATGACACAATACAGCCAACAAATATTTTCAAAGGTCCATGTTCATTTTTTTAAACACTCAAAGTGTGATAGTAGAAAATATGTTTACTCAAGTATATTTGTGATAACTGGTCCTCACATAGAAACAAACAAAGAAAAATGTCAGGTAAGGGTTTTTAGGTAAGTAAGTGTGGCATGTGCACACGAAAGTGCATTAATACATATGTTGCAAAGCCCCAGATCTATGGCTGTCTTCTGTACCAAAGACTTTAAGCTTTCTGGCTAAGGAGAGAAACCAGTGTGTCAGAAATATTTTGGATATTAACTTTTGTATCATTAATCACACTTTTTCTGATACTAAGCCAATTCCACAGAATAAAATCTCTTGAGTTGTACCAGTTGCCAAGTTGTTTTCTAAACAGATGTTACTTTTCTTGATATTGATTATAATTAATATATTTACCTTGCCCATAAATTATTGATAACATTTTTTCTTGTTTTTGTTTATGTGAAAGCTCTTTTTTTCTGTTTTAAACTGCAGAAATATATTTGGTTTTTTCAACTGCTTTAGCATAAACATTCTACAACAAGGAAATAGGAGTAATGTGTTTAATCTGGTATGAAACTGAAATCAACTGTTTTCATAATATCGTAATTGATAAAATGTATCTAAGTCATAAAAGTATATTTAAGCATCTATCTGTTCTAAAGAAACCTAGAATATCTTTGTTTCAGGACTCTGTGATAAAAAAAAAAATCCCATCTAAGACCATGTGATTGGAAAAATTCCTTTTCCCACACTTTCATTTGTTCTACCAGCAGCAAGGCATTGCATTTCTTCAGTTCTTCTTCATGGTCAGATCCCCACTACGTTTGTATGCATTCAGTTAATCAACATTTATTTTTTTATGTTTATTGAAGATTGAATATCTATCTTGCTGTCCTAAAGAAAAAACATTGTAAAATTATGGTTAATGTTTCTCATTGTTTTGAGAATTATTTTTGGCTAATATTTTCTTTTATTTCTTTATTTTCATAGACATAACTTTCCTGAAGAGTGAAAGGGGGGAAAAGCTGGTTGCATTTCTGCACTGCCTATTTCTGTCATCACCTTCTTCATATCCAGATTTCACTACTCACTTGCTCACTGCAGTTACACGCTCATGCAGTGAAAACACAAATAAATGCAAAGACATTGTAAGCAATAGGTTTCTGGTAGAGAGGGGAGCATGAGAGAGAGTTAGAAGCTGTCTTAGGTATTCAAAGTTCACTACAAGAAAAGCTAAAGAGCATTTTCTTCTGCTGTCCTGCCTTTTGACTGTGACATTTCTTTTGTTTCATATGCCTCTGTGGATATGTGATCTGAAGTTTGCTGCACTTAGTTGGAAATTTCTAATAATTTTGCACTTCAGTATTCCACTTCAGCTATAAATCTTTTTTCATGTAAGCCAGCTTGCTGTCTGCTTGAGCTACACCGTGCAGTGTCAATGTACCCTCTAGCTGTCTATGTGGTCTTAAATCTGGGACAAATTACTAACCCAGCAAACATTTTTGCAGCTGTTTAAGTAAGAGAGGTGTGTGTTCCTGCTGAGATTGGGTACTGGAGCCAAACTTGGCATGCTACATCACCTAGAAGACTGCTTGAGCATGCATTATAGCACTATAGGCCTGCAACTCACATCCAGCCAGCCGAGAGCTGGACTGGTTTAAACCTTACCAGCAGCCACCTTTTGTGGTAGTCCCCTCTCCTCGCTTTCCTTAAAGTTACAGACCCACCAGTGCAGCCAGAAGAAGGAAAGTGCTCAGCAGTGTGCTGAGTGTTTGCTAAGCGTGCATCCATTGATATTTTAACTATTCTGAGAGGATGAGGACCTGGCATGCCAGAGGCATCGCCCCACACTGCCCTCGGCTCCTGGCCAGCAGTCAAGAATGGTCCCAAGGAGCTGGTCGTATGAAACATTCAGCTGGCCCTTTAAAAAGATCTTTTGGGGGTTCTTTTCCCCCATATCCTTCCCTATAAAAATTATTTTGCTTGACATTTTTTTGTGGAGCTAACATATTTTAGAGCAACAGGTTGTGGTTTGTTTTTTTTTTTTAATAGCAAAGTAATAAAGATGTTAAAGAAATAAAAGGAAAAAAATAAAAGAAAGATTTNTATTTTAGAACAACCGGTTGTGTTTTTTTTTTTTTTTAATAGCAAAGTAATAAAGATGTTAAAGAAATAAAAGGAAAAAAAATAAAATAAAGATTTCAAACCTAAAGCTTCTAAAATTAGTCATTAAAGATAGGTCATACAGAGTAAAAATTACAAGATATTTATCTTTTTTTTTTTCCTCTCAAATAAGCTTTGTTTTCTGGTTTTGGTGTTTGGTTGGGTTGGTTTTTTTTTTTCCCCTCTGGCATTCATGAGTTGCAGAGGCAGCTAAAACTGAAAAACAACAGCAAACTTTTCCCACCCTTACTTCACAGTTTGCATAGATTTAGAACTTTTTTAATATTTACCCACATGGAAACATCTACCATCTGGTGAGCATACTTTGGTCAGATATTCTGCTCCCAGTAGTCAGGACATCTTGGAAAAATTCCTAGTTTTTAAAAAAGAAAACAAACCTTTGTGTGTGCCAGCATAGTTTGTGGGCCAGATGCTTATCTGAATTACATTCCTGTGAATAAGCACTTTCAATATTAATGAAAAAGCAAAAGTTTGGTTGGATTTTTTTTCTTATTTGCTGTTCTTCAATTTAATGCAGTAATTAAATAGACCAAGATTATCAAAATAGCCTCAAAAGTCTTTTAAGGCTAAAAGGATCTTTAATTTAACTTGGAATAAGAAGTCAGCAGCTTAAGGTTCCTTCTCTCTCACAAAAGGGACTGCTACAGCAGATTTCCCAAGAATTTGAACTTTTGAATCTCAGGGACTTGGAACAGAGGGCCTCTTTCCTATTTTCTTATCTTAGTATGAACTATAGAAAACCACCATTCTTCCAAAACAGTCTTTATTCCAAAAGATAAAATTAATAATTTCATAAATGGGGTGCACATGTACTAGAACTCTTATGGGACCTTCTCCTGCTTGTCCCATTATTCTAAAGCATGTCATTCAGTAGCTTAAATGTCTTCACTGCACTTCCATTAGTAGATAAAGTTTTCAGGTTTGTGTTAATGACATAAAATTTTAAAATCAGGATTTATTTCTGTACTTACTGCTCTCTTCAGTCTACTGCAATTTTCAGACAAAAAATGTGAGACCCAAAGAAACAATTAGAAAAAAATGTTTAGAATCTTCAGGAGAATTATTTTCATTCCCTTTTGTTGGAAAACAGATATTTGATCACATATGGCACATCAGAACAGAGCTAATGAATATTCCTAAATGCTAATGCACCTTTTTTTCCCCCCTTCAGCTGCTTTTTTAGTTTTCTCCAGTGTCTAAACAATCGTTTTCTATTATGAACCCAAGGTGATATTTTTGTTTGGATTTTTTTCCTTTTTCAGATGTACTGAAATTCAGATGATGACATCCTAATACCTTCTTTTTAGAATTGGGTTTATTTATAATTTTATTTTTAACCAGAATGGATACTATTTGTGAGAAACTGTTCATCTGTTAAATTTAACTCTTTTTTTCTATTTTACTACTACAAAAGAAAGGATACAGTAAGAAGAGAGGCTAAATTTCTGAGCACTGTTGTACTTTTCTTTTGGAATGCCCTGCCATGCCTTGACAGTGAGCATTCAGGGTGGCACCCTGGATACTATCTAATCAGGAAAAGCAGGGAAATTGCTTTAGCTTAACCTATTCCTTGAGGCTGAAGATAGCAATTCCACAGTTACTGAAAAGGAATCAGATGTAAGAAGCAGACAGTTGGTAACAAAGCAAAGGGTGACTCGGATGTTTCTAGGGCTCCCAAAATATTCTATAACTAAAAAATATTCCAAACAATCCAAAGACCACTGAAATTCAAAAGGAATGCATGCCTTCATTTCAACACATTTGATCACATCCTAATTTAGAAATTATTTCTAATCATTAAACTACTCTTGGTGAAGACACTTTGAGATAATTGCCATGAAAACCAAGCACTGTTGGTATTGAGATTTTTAAGAAACCGTGTTCAGAGTTATGCAGAACTTAATTAAAATGTATTCGCCATTATTTTCCCTGCACTGAAAATAGGGGTTTAGTGGTGCTGCTCCTCTTCTGTCCTATATTTCCAGCTATTCCGTGAACAATGCTGGTACAAGTACCCAGTGAATCAGATACTGACTCAAATAGAGAAATATAATGTGGATTATAATCAAGAAGGAAATAAAAACTGGCATTAGGTCAGTCACCATTGGGCCATATGTGCGTTGGTACTGACACAGATGAGGGACTGGAGCTAACACAATTCAGTTAGATGGAAAGAAGACACTGTGTAGTTGATGACTAAGCAGTTGTGTGCAGACACAGATATTTCTAAACCCTTTTCTTTAGTGTCTGTATTAGCACATATAATAGTCTTATTATTGTAAGTCTCGGATCTGAAGACTTAGAAATGATAAATGAAGAGAAAGAAATACAAAATAATTAATCCAAGAAGATGAAATCAAGCAGAGAAATACTGACTTAACAAGACTATAAAGTAAAATTATTTCAGAGCTACAAGCTGGGCCCAGATTTCCATGTGTTCTCATTGTTTGGCTGCAAATATGTTGTTATGATTTTAGTTCTTTGGCCTCATATAATTTTACACACAATAAAATCTCATGGGTATAAGAAAAGCCCTCTCAATATAATCATTGCCTATTAGATTATCTAGATTAAAAATCAATTCTTGTAAACAAATTCTCTTAAATTTAATTAATAATTCCTATTAATTTTTGTTATGTATTGTTATATATATAAAGATTTTCAACACTGTAAAGTCCTACTGATCTAACTTCTGCTTAAAATCCATAAATAAGACTTATTTAAATAACAGATATGTGTTTTAAGCCACCATAGCCAAATAGGTGAATGCTGTTGCTAGCAGACTGATGAAGACATTGAATATAAACCAGGAGTTTCATGAATAATAAAGAAATTATAAGAAACCTAAAACCAGAAAACCCAGGAATAATCTTCCGGTTGCATTAAAAACTCTTCAAATTAGAGCTAATATGTCTGTCAATTCTTTTCCAAAATTCATGAGCTTATGCATATTTTTAATACACAACAACATAAATGTAATTAAATGTGCATGACACGTCATTGATACTTGTGAACCTCCAGCATGAGGTTGCAGGAATAGGCATTGTTATTAGTGCAGGACCTCAGAGTTATCCCAGTGTTTAGATGCCTACCTTTAGCATATCTCAGTTCCCACTACTGTGTGAAGGCTCCTACTTCACCCAAGACATCTAAAAGTTCAATCAAAAGACAACGATGGGAGCAGACTTCATTGCCAAGAAACAAGTTTCACAGCAAGAGCATGCAAATTTCAGGGCACTGTGGAAAGAATGCTGTGGGAATGAAGAAAGAGAACTGGGTTTTGGCATAGTTTTAAACCTAGGGGTAGAAAACAGAAGTCTAATTGAATTATCTAGTATAATTTTCTAATGTAATTTCCACAATCACTTGATTTATAAATTTTTTTTCAAGATTGAAAAGGACATTTGGAGTTGCATGGTTTTGTAAAATAATGGTGGTTTTTTGCAAGATGAAAAGGAGCTTTCAGCTTTTAAAATAATGATATTGGAAAAACTTTGTTATTGTATGAGATAGAAATTCTAAGGCTGGAAAGGATAAAATTCCATCAATCCCTTCCATTTTATGTGTCTGTTTATATGTCCAGGCTTGGACACGTAACTTTAGTTAAGCCTTTAGTAAAGCATTTAAAGAAAATGACAAGGGTGGAAAAAAAAGGGTTCCAGCGCAGCCAGGTCCACTGGGAGGTGAGAAGAGACAGAAAAGTCAGAGAATCATAGCATAGCTATTGGTCATGGACCAATATTGGATGGATATTGGAGAGAGATACAGGAGGGCAGGAGAAAATACAGAAAATAGAGATGAAGAATGAGAACCAATAAAATTTCTGCTCACGTGAATAATTTTCCCAGAGCTGTCACATAAAAAAGCCAACAATTCAGACAAAATTATATTTCCTATTGTTTTTTCTGGTTTGGTTTGGTTTGGTTTAGTGCTAGAATAGAAAATAATGAATTTAGATCTGGAGACACCAAATCTCTACTAGTATCAATTGCAGATTTTCATTGTGTAGGCTGGATTCTGAGTTTTGTCCATCTTGAAAAGCCTAAAGTTAAGTTTGAGTCAGAAGATATTTTCTATTGAAACTGGTCTCTTTGGGTGTTGTGAGCCTTCTGTCCCTTTTTTAAGCAAGATTCCTTATATATCTGTTTCAGATTAATGTAAAAACTTCAGAGGTTTTTGGACTCACAATATCTAATATTTGCAATGCTTCTTGGTTTAAATTAAAAGTTAAGAAAATTAAAGAGAAGATAATAGAAAAAACTGAGAAAAAAGGTTACATTTCATCATTTTCAAATGATTTCAACTTAATTCTAGTTACATAACTGGAAATAAGAGATGCTAAAGGTTGTAATTATTTGCAGTTGTTATCTTCAGGAATATTGATGTTCAGTACCAGTTTAGGCATTATTAGATACTATTTGGTATTGGAGACATCCAAAATCCAGAGCTCGTCATAGGGTAAGGGACCTTAGGTAATAAACAGCCCTCCAAAGTGACAACTGGTGGCCAAATATTTCTCAAAATAAAAACCAGTAATAGAAATCAGTGTTGAAACAAAGAAAGACAGAGGTATCTCGTTTAAGGTAATCAGTGTAGGTGCATCTACAATCAGGACAGAGACAGGGGGTCTCTAGAAGGCAGTTCATTGCATGCTGGGTTAAGTGTCAAAGAGAGGTGGTACCTTCAGGGTACTCCTGTTGCAAGAGGATGTAATGGGAAGAGGATGACCAGCTTAGACAAGACTGTCAGTGTTACGCGCACTGATGGAGTGATGCGTATTCTACAGCTTTGCCTGCTAGGTCAATTTCCTCCTGCACCTCCACCCCAAAGAGTATTCAGGCTGATATTTCAAACTGAAGTTGATTGTGTCTATACTTTAAAAAAATAGCTATTTTTACTATTCTTACAATCAACTTGTTATACTAATTTCAATTAACGGCACAAAAACTTCAGGATCAGTTTGAATGGACTTCCATTCCACTGTAACACCTTGCAGTGCCTGCATATTTTCCAGGCACTGATGTTTTGCTGTAATCAAATTTCAATGTGTATATCTTCAAGGAACAATACATCAACTAATTAATGCTAGAAACATAGAATCATTTAGGTTGAAAAAGACCCTTAATACCATCCAGTCCAACCATTAACCCAACACTGCCAAATACACCACTAAGCCATGTTCCTAAATGCTGCATCTACATCTTAAATACCTGCATGGGTGGTGACTTGACTGCTTCCCTGGGAAACGTGTTCTAGCTTAACAGCCCTTTAAATAAAGAAATATTTCCTATGTTATTGAAATTAATTTTGTTCATAACATCCTTCTATGATCTAAGAATTGCTTAAACTAGTAAACAAGCTTGCTTCAGAAAAAAACCCAAACCCAAATCAAACCAAAACAAAAAGTTGCAATATTCTTACAAATTAAACACAAGTTTGGAACAACTTTTAGCATTATTGAAATAATTATATTAATCAGTGGTACAACCTGTGGGTCAGAGGTTTATGTACTAAATGTGAATATCAAGTTCTTAAATGCATAAAAGCTTGATTACAAGGTGGTAAAAGTATTCTGTGTGGAAAACTACAGTGTCTAATTCCAGCAATACAAGGCCATCACTGACGGAATCTGACCCTTTCACAGTTCACATAGAGGTGCCTTGCCCAAACTCTCATTAGGCTTGCCTAATGATCTTTACAGAGTATATGCTGGATTCTGAAGTGGCTAATAGAGGAGGAATTATTCACAATATTGAGCTAAATATCAGCTATTTGCTTTTACCCCCCCTCAACTACCCGCTTTGTTTGTTATCTGGAATAAGGGTACCACCTACTGGCCACTGAGGTTTTTGTGAAATTATCTGAAAATATCTTTGTCTTCCACTGAGTGGCGTTTGTTCCTATCCTGTTGATTTAAACAACCTAATTTCCCATCATTTTGTATCATTCTGGGTGTGTGGATTTGAACAAATATTCTTTTTGCTTTTATAGATATATCAATACAGGTAAAAAAATTGAGGCAGATATGCAGGAGGCCAACTGCTCTTGCTTTATTGTATAGTTTTATTAATGCAGGCAAACAGTAATATATAAAGGAATAGCTTGATTTCTTTAGTATATATAATAAAATCTTACTCATGATTTTCAGCCCAGGGGTCTGACCCCATTAGGCACATTTTCTTCTCTGAAGACTTCATTTCCTGCCAGCATGTGAAGCAGAAAAGAGAGGAGAAAGAGGTGGAGCTCCATTTAGGAGCAACAAGGGTCCACAGATGAAGTCCACAGTATGAAGTCCTGAGCATGTCAAGAGCAGGGTGATCTGGGCTGGGTCAGGAGAAGCTCTGCAGTCACTCTTCTCGCTCAGCACACTCACACTACTCATGAAAAACCACTGATCTTTTCCAGTCTCACATCTAAGGCCAAATTGCTGAAAGCTCCCTCTTATATGCCTTAGTCTGGGTGTCCTGGGTTGTAGTATAGGACTTGCACAAAGTATTCTACCACCACCTCCATGAACTATTGAATCCAAATGCTGGAGCAGTGTCTCTCCAGGCTCCTTCCCTCTGGGCCATTCTCTGTTAATGGCTTATCAAACACCGCCCCTCCCTCTAGTCTATTTGCTGTTAACGACTTATAGATAACGCCCTCCGGGAGTTATCATGCTCTCCAGGACCCTTCTCCATGACTCATCATTCCATTGTGAGATGCTCCGCCCAGGGGGAGGAACCAAGCATTCTCAACTAGATATATTGTGGGATTTTGGGATAGTACAGGCAGCATTTGCCCACTGGATTTTCCAGAGGACCAGAGCTACCAGACCTTTTCTACGGAAGACCATCTCATCTGGATTGCTACCATCACCCTAACTAACAGGTTGTATTCTTTATTTTACTTCTTTCTTTTCCCCCAATAAATTGTATTTCTAACTTGGAACCTCTCACTGGTTTTCCTTTGCTCAGACCAGGACACTGGGCCACACAGAATTTGGGGCATCATGCTGGTGTTTGTAGGATTTTATTTTCAATAAAACCCGTGGACTGCTGGGTGTGTTTACTAATTTTGTGACCTTAAGCAGGGGAAAACTAAACCTTTTCTTTAAAATAAGACAAATCAGCTTTCTAGCAGTGACAAAGGAGACTGCAGAGTAATCCTGCACTCCCTTCAGGTGAAGAACAGAATAGAAGGTGTCATGACTCTTCTCAAATAAATTTTGATGGTGAAGGCTGTGTATGAAACTGCTTTTGATGCTGTATGTAGTACAGAACTTTTGGGGAGTATCAGTTCTATCCCTCTATAATGGCCTGAACTTTCCATGACAGGTCAGTAAGTGCTACAGTCTATATTTGTGATCAAAACCATACTGATGACACATTGATATCATAGGTATTGATGAGCAGTGTCTGCACAGCACCAAGGCCACCTCTGCTTCTCACTCTACCCTGAGTCTGATTAGTTTGGAGGTGCAAAATAGTCAGAGAGGGAAAAGGCAGACAACCCAAACTAACCAAAGAGATATTCTATCCCATATAGCATCATGGTCTGCCAAAAAAAAAGGGAAAAGAGGAATTGGTTGGACATTGGTCTACTTGAGGGAAGTGGTGATTGATTGCCTTTGCATCATGTGTTTTGTTTTCTTTCTTTCTCCTTCCATTTATCTTTCATTTATTACTTTTTTAAAAATTAATGGTTAGACATCCAGGTTATTTTTTTGTTTTAATGTTCCTTTTTTGTTCCCTTATCCCACTTCAGTGAGGAATGAATGAGGGCTATTTGGTTCTTAGCTGCCTACCAATGTTAAACCACAACACATGAAGAGAACTGAAAAAGCCCAGTGATAATTTTAGATGTATTGTGGGCCCCAAGAATCTCTTAGAGAAAAAAAAAAGTGTTTCTCTGGTCCAACAGAGCTTAAGATAATGGAGCAATGTAATACGGCCATGTTACTATAGTTTTAGAAAGGAAAGAGAAGGACTCATTAAAATGTAGAATATTTGTTAAAAAAACCCCTCACTTAAACAGTGATGCTGTTTTTTACTCCTTAAAAGTTAACATAGTTTGAAAACAAAAATTAAATCTACCCTGCTTAGAAATATCAAGAATGAATTCATGTGTATAAGACGCAATTAATTTGTGAAATTCATTGTCAAATGATTGGAAAATAATTAATAGCTCCTTACAAAACTGGCAATATCAATTTTATCAAAGCCATTCCTAATTACTGTAAGTATGATAGATCTCATCTTGTGTTCATAAATACCTGTAACATTAAAATAAAACGGTCTTCTGAGTCATTTTAGCTGCACTTTCCTCCAGATCTAGGTTTCCCATTTTTTCTTCAGCAATATGGCTTAAACATGAACTTCTGTTCCCAGGAAATTGGAGTCTTTGTCCCTCATGCTTAATTGCTCTATGAAAGTGATACCTGTTTGATATAGTAAAATTATTCTAGTCATGTGTTTCAAAATTAAATTGAAATTACAAAAAATAAATACTTAAAAATCTTCAGTTGTAATCTATACAAAAGAATGTTTTTACAGAAACATAGTCCCAATTTTTTTAAAGTTATACCTGACTCCATCCGGAATGTCTCAGGTAGAAGAGTCGTGGGTGTTGAACCACATTTAGCAGGTAGCCCCTATTGATACAAAGGGCAGCAGCCAGGTATCTGCAAGTACTGGGTGCAGCTAGGCATTGTGTCATCCTGAACACATCCTCACTGGAAGTAGCATCTCTTTCTCCCTGGCACACCAGGAAGAGCTCAGCAGCTCTGCACCATCAAAGATCTTCCTCTGCCAGCTGCATTCCCTCTGGCTTTCTGGAGAACAGAGAGCATCCTTCTATTGAGAACATGAAAGGCAGTTCTTACAATGCCAATACCACAGTTATGTCCACAGTGTGCTATTAGGGCTGGTTAAAATGTGATAGGAAAACATGTTCCCATTTGAAAAAAAAGGCTGTTGTCTGGCCTGGCACCCTCCTGTGGACTGGCTGGTCTTGCCAAAACTCCAGCAGAAACTGGCAGAAAGGCTGACCCTTGGCTGTGATCAAGCCACTGAGCTCAGCAAGACACTTAGTTCCCTGGAAAGCTTTTGCTGACTTGCTGGTGGACAAGACTGCATAAAGTGCCTGTCTGTAAGTCTACTTAGGTCCTTCTGCTGCAAATTCCCCAACATCTGGTGGTAGTATACCTCAGGTTCCCCATATAATTATCTGTTGGACATTTGGGATGCCTGAGTAATGTAATTTTTGGTGCTTTTTTACCCCTATATTTTTCTAGAAAGATTTTTTCAATAGATATGTATTTTATTTCCAATCTTTTTGCACCCACAATATTCAACAACATTTGTTAGTGACACTACAGAAAGGATATAGTGACCACAGAGAGAGCACAGATACTATCAGCATCAACTCTGGTAACCCATGAATTTTCAATGCAGTGTGAAATGAAATTTAGCTCCCAAAGTGCATAGGCAATAAGACTACGACTTTTCCCCTAAGATTTTAATCAAAAAAAAGTGGGGA